>JBBPRX010000767.1:0-11814 GCA_038093195.1 Boletus fagicola | reverse complement strand
CCAACTCACACTCGTCCTTGTCGGAGACCATGATCAACGGGGATATTGATTACATAACACGAGTGTTCCTCTGTCCCCGACGACGCTGCCAGTGCATGTTGCTCGCTGGCTGCCTCCGCCTCTCCCTCAAGGCGCACCCGCCCGTCCCGCTCAGGTACTTCTCCGCCAGGACGCTCGTCTTCGCCCGTCCGACACCACCGCCCCCACTACAGAGACCCATTCCCTGGCCCCAGCCGTTCCGTCGCGCCGCATCCTTCTTTCCCTCCTCCAGGTCCGCCCCCTCCCTAGACACCGCAGCCCACATAGCCGCGCTCGAGGCACACGCCAATGCCGACCCAAACGACGTCCCAAAGCATCTCGCCTTCTTCAACGCCCTGATCGCTACCCGCACCAACGAAGGCTACCACACCCTCATCGACCGCTGGGAGCACACCTACGAACGCGTGAGTCTCCTCCTGTCCCTTTGCCCTCTCACCCACCCTCTCCCCAGAATCCCTCCTCCCCCCTCCTGCGCTCCGACGCGGCCTTTGAAATATATCTCGACGCACTCGCCAGCTCCGGACGCGAGCCAGCCATAGACCTTGCCGTGCGCAAGCGCCAGTCTCTCCTCGACTCCCTCCCCCCCAGCGAGACCTCCACTCCTTTACCCTCTTCCCCAGATACCAACGACCCCAACCTACCCGACCCTCCACCCCCGGATCCTTCCGCCCCGCAATCGAGGAGCGAAAAAATAGCCGCAGAGCTGCTCGCTAGACGAGCCAACCCCACCTCGGAGACCACACAAGAGCCACCCCCATCCAATCCTGCAATCGCAAGCCTCGCAGCAGCCCTCACAAAGGGTGCAGGCGTCAGCAGTAACCCTATCCATGTCACCCTCAGCGAACGTGAGCAGCTCAATCTTTGTCCCTAATCCGATATTCACCCTCTTTCTCAGCCAAGGGTTCTCTCACAATCCGCATCGTCCGATTCGTCGTCTTGGCCGGCCTAAGTGGTTTCTGTACGTTCACATCCCTTCCCCCTTCTTCCCCTCCCTAATCCACTCGCAGTCATGTTGGTCATTCTCTCCGTCCTCTTGGAAAACTCTGGCCTCCTCAAGGCTGGAGGTCGCACCACAGAGTTCGAGCCACTCCAGCAGAAGCCCGTCAAGTTCAGTGACGTGCACGGCATCGACGAAGTCAAGCAGGCCTGTCCCTCGTCATCTCTTCTCCACCTCCTCGTCTGACCCTCCCTCAGGAACTCGCAGACGTCGTCACCTTTTTGAAAGATCCCACCGCCTTTGCATCCCTTGGCGGTAAGCTCCCAAAGGGTATCCTTCTCACAGGTCCACCCGGTACCGGAAAGACCATGCTTGCTAGGGCCATTGCCGGAGAGGCTGGCGTTCCATTCTTCTTTTCTTCAGGATCCGAGTTCGAGGAAATGTTCGTTGGCGTGGGTGCAAAGCGGGTTCGGGACCTCTTTGCAGCTGCCCGCAAGAAGCAGCCCGCCATCATTTTCATCGATGAATTAGATGCTGTTGGCGGCAAACGATCCCAGCGTGATCAGCATTACATGAAGCAAACCCTGAATCAGCTGTTGGTCGAGATGGATGGGTTCTTGCAAACCGAAGGCGTCATCGTCGTCGCTGCCACAAACTTTCCCCAAAGCTTGGATCCGTTGGTGCCCCTGACTTGCTTGATCAGAAACATTGTCTCATCTCTCGCTTGCTCAGTGCGCTCACTCGTCCCGGTCGTTTCGACCGTCACATCGCTGTCCCTCTTCCGGACGTCCGTGGTAGGATACAACTCCTCATTCACTTCATGAAAGACGTCATCGCCAGCAATGGTATGTCGCCCTTTATCCTTGTCTTATTCTCGATCGCATCTCTCATTCTTCAGCCGTCGACCCCATGATCTTGGCTCGAGGCACTCCTGGGTTCTCTGGTGCCGAATTGCAGAACATGGTAAAGTGCGTCGTACCTTTGTTCGCTCGGAAAGTGCCACTCACCGAATCGTTCAGTTTGGCCGCTATCCAGGCAGCAAAGGAAGGTTTCAAAGAAGTCACTCTGAAGCACTTTGAGTGGGCAAAGGTGAGCTTTTTCTTTCGTTCAGTCTCTGTTGACAGACCTGAGTCCCCATCAGGATCGTATTGTCATGGGCGCTGAGCGCAAGAGCGCGTACATTGACGAAAAGAATAAATTGCTCACAGCTTATCACGAGGTGCGTTGGTCCCCACTCAGTGGAGATGCACCATGCTCTAATTGATACAGGGAGGCCACGCCCTGACAGCACTCTACACCCAAGGTGCAATGCCTTTGCACAAGGTTACATGCGTCCCCCGTGGCCACGCACTCGGTATTGTGCGTCACTATATCATGAATGGCTGTGTGTATGGTGCTCATGCTGGGTTGCCGTCGTGGTTTACAGACCTCTCAATTACCGGAAGGTGACATGTTTTCCATCTCCCGAAGTGAATACAAGGCCATGATTGATGTGTGTATGGGTGGTCGGGTCGCGGAGACGTTGAGTAAGTTCTTTTCTCACTCGCCACCTCGCCGCTCATAATCCCTCGATATTAGTTTACGGTGAAGGTGGCCTCACGAGCGGATGTTCTTCTGATCTCCAACAGGCAACTCACACGGCAACGCAAATGGTCAAGGTGAGGACTTTCGCATGTCGCAGTGCTGCTAGATGACGAGGACCTTGCACAGAACTTTGGTTTCTCTGACAGAGTAGGACCTGTCTTTTACAGTGACCAAAACGGACCCGTTAGCCCCCAAACGAGCGAGAGAATTGACTCTGAAATCTTGAAGTGAGTACGCGAGAAGTAAAATTCTTTGCAACCACCAACAAATCATCCTGTTCCAGTTTACTTCAGCAAGGCGAGAGCCGAGTAATTAAGCTTTTGGAGGAGAAGAAAGATGAACTCCATCGGGTACGCGAATCCTTGCACCGTGACTTGCCGCCTTCTGATAGCCTCGTGTGCCGGGACTTGGTAGCTCGCTCGTGCTTTGGTGGAACACGAGACCCTGACTGCTGATGAAGTCAGACAGGTGATCAAAGGCGAGCCAATACGAAATTTGCAGGAGAAACTATCGGAGGAAACCGTTCCAGACAGGATCACCGAACAAGTCCCTTCACTTGTGTGACGCACGGGAATCTCGAGACGTAGATCTGGCATAGACTATATACATTACTTATTTCATGTCAACTTGCAAGCATGACACACCCACACATCACTTGTCATTGGAGTGACGGTCTTTTGGGATTGTTGAGTGTGTTGGGCATAGCTTTTGCGGGTCAGGCCGAGGAGTGTCAACACGGAACCAATATACTAGGGTTAAACGACGTTCGGTTGCAATATTCCCGCAAACTGGCCAGCTACCTCGTTGGCTCGTCAATAAAACCATACTGCAAACGGGGTGGGCTGTGTGAAAAACTTGTCCTCAGGGCAATGGCAGCCGGTGATGGTGGTGGTGGTGGTGGTGGTGGTGGTGGTGGTGGCGATGGTGATTTCCGATCAGTGGTGTTAGTGATATAGTGTGTTATTGCAGGAATGTAGATAATGGCTGACAGTGAGAACTAGCAGCAAGTAGTGATCAAAGAATGCACTCCTGCCCCTGTTCAACACCAGAAGCACTAACACGCAAAGATAAAGGACAAGATCCTAATTGGACACAATCAGAACCGCCTGCAAGACATGCAAAGTCAGCGAATCTCGCTATCTTTTTTTGTATAAATGGAGGAACACCGTTGCAATATATCGGACGAAAAAATATTTTATTCACCATATCGCTGAGTGATTTCTCAAAAATCTGGATGGCAATGGCTTGGATTCGCTGAGGCGGGCGGTAAATACTGGTGATGCATTTTTAAAAAAAGGGGGCGCTGAGTATGTAATATTCGAATTGGTCGGGGTTGAATAAAAAGCAGTGCCGACAAACCCCATCGGAAGCAAAAAAGAAAACGAGGACGGGTTGTGAATTTCCCCTACCTCCGCCGACGAGAGGCAAGTGAGTTTGTGCGCACATGTCGTGATGTGGAGGTGGCCAACTTCCTAACAGGATGTGTCATCGTCTGCTCAAGCTTGTCAAACACACAGGATGCAATCACAACACCTTCCTCGGTGACTCCGTTATCGATTGCCGTAGCCAGGACTGCTCCATCAGTACTGCCCATCCTCCTGGTTGCCATTCTCCCTCAAAACCTTGTATTTGTCGTCGCTATTATGGGTACGCTCATCCCCGATGTTCTTATCCGGTCTGAGCTGTGCTCATTTCCTCTTCTTCATATCTGATCATCAGGCAGCCTCAACGCCTCATCACGCACCAAGTCAGTCCCCGGATGCTCAATTTGGTTTGCTCATCACCCCCCTGATCCGCTCACACATGCAGGTTCCTGGAAAGTGTACAAAGTGCCCGCCATGACCCCCCCAAACTAGACTTATGACGCCACCCAAACACTAGTCTACTTATCATTCTCCGTCCATTCTCCGGTCTTTTCGTCGCCTATCTGTACATACTGTCCGCAGCGCTCTACTCACACAGTGTAATATTATAACTATTGGTAAGCGTGTAAACTTGGGGCTATTTTACTGGCGTGTCCGTGCGCCGTCGACACGTGCGCCTATTCCAGGTCCAAGTCCATGAACATCCCATCGTCAATCCCACCGTCTCCATACTCGTCCTCTTCGTCAGCCCCACGCTGAGCCTGCTGCTGTTCTAGCAACAATGCTTGTTCCCTTTGCTTCGCCTGTGCCTTCTCTATGTCCTCGAGCGTCCATAGAGAAACACCCGTCTGGTTTTCGTTTGGGTTCTGCGAAATCGTTCGCATGAACAACTTGGACAATGTCACAGCCATGTCTGTAGAGAGGTTTGCAGCAATCTCTGTGATGTATTGATTAATCCACCGAGGCAGCTTTGCGCGCTTGTCTGCCCGTGCAAACCGCTTCGTGGGGTTTAGCGATGAAAATACCAGAGTATTACGTCACATATTTACCTTGTCGGCGAAAACCATCAGTCCCCAATCTGTCTTACCACGAAGTACACGTCCGACGCATTGCGCAGCGTTTCGCATCGCGTCGAACCCAAGGAATTCAGATTCTCTGATCCGATACGCATCTCGAAGGTATTCGAGACGCGCTTTTAGGATTCGACTTTCCGTGTATTGATATGGGACTCTGGACTTCATCCAGTTCTCGAACGCAACCGAATATAGTAAACACTCACCCAAACATGATCACAGCACGTCCATAGTTGTGATCAAAATCGATCCCTTCTGATACCTTCCCTCGAGCAACAGACAACAGCACCGCGCCTCGTCCATTATCGCAGGCCTGGATTTAACTTTCACATCTCTCTAAACAAGACAGGCCAAACAGGGCTTACCCGTCTATAGTTCTCGAGGGCTATGCTAGTTTCGTTCGCATCCGGCGTTTCAACGAAAATGAGCTTGTTTTTCCACACCTCGTTCAAAATCCCCTGGAAAAGGTAGCATCAAGACGCGGGTACAGGTGTCCAGGCAACGTACCATGTCATTCCATGCTGCCACAATCGACTCCATGTAAAGATAACTGGGGAAGAACGCAACGATGCCATCGGGGACGATTTTACTGTACTCGACAAGGATACTCCCAAAATTTCTGACGACGGCTGGATCGTTCCGGACCTCGAAACGCGAGCTTATAGCAACTTGGTCGCTACCGCGAGTAATGACCTGCATAGAAGCTATGAAGTAGTCATTTGCAAATACGCTCCACCACTCACCAATGGCAGGAAAGCGTTGCGCGTGAGCGTCATCGGATATGTCTCCTGAACGACTGGAGTGAATTGTAACATTTTAGGATACATGTCTAACGGCGAGATCGTTCCAGAAGTGATGACAACACTACTGAAGTGTTCAAAAACCGGCTTAATGGCCAATGAAGGATCGAGGCACCTGTCGCAAAAGTCAGAAAGTGGGTGAGTCAGTAACCAAAACACTGACGTGAAGTGAAACACAGGATTTGGTACAGTCGCATTATCAGTCTCGAAGGGTTCAAGAATGAGTAAAAAGCCTGAAGATTCAATGGTCATGTAATGCAATTACAATTCCGAGAGGTAAGCCCACCTTTCTCGTACGTTGCCACCAGAGTCGCAAAGTGTGCAACTTTCTGCAGTGCAGAATGTTCGTCCAGCTGACTTAGTTCTAATGTACGAATCAAAGACTGCAAGCGTTCAGCACAAAACCTAAAAGGAGGGATTAAAAGTAGGAATCATCGAGTTCTATACCAATCACCGTAACGGTCGCCTTTCAATGTACGTGATATCTTTAAGATGTTGTAGGAAAGAAAGCGGTGTTTCCGCGACGACATGCAAGACACGCATGCGAGTCTATTCAGTCGTCAGCGTGCTGCATGCGCGATAGCTGTTCATGCGAACCTTGAGGTATTCAACAAAACGCTTGAGAAAGGCGACGAAATGCTCGGCTTTTCTGATGTTTCCGGGTATCGCCTCTTTGAGTAGGTCGTCGGGGAGAACTGAGCACTTGTTAGTATTCACGGGGGAGAACACTTGGCTCTATACTTACGGGGGTTCGCCATGAATGCGTCTTCGGGTGTAGTCTCCGCTGTCGCTTCTTGTAGACCTTCAACCAACTTGGCGTACTCATCTTGAAGTTTGGCAGCGTCGGTCTTCTTAATCCTTTCAAGACTTATCAGTACCCTGAACGACAGCAAGCACGGTCCCTACTCGTCGATCTTTTCACCGAGTTTCGTCACACTCCGTACAGCCGAGTCGAGCATCGGTCGTGTGAGGTCGATGCTGAGAGATTCTATACACACATTATCTGACACGGCGCTGAGCCAGCTAGCAAAAATAGCCTGCAAAGTCTCTACTGACCGATGTTGTGCGCTTCATCGAACACGACAATGGCATCTTTGGACAATTCTTTTGACACTTGCTCGGCAACTTTGGGATCGATTAAATAGTGGAAGGAATATATGATCACGTCCACAAACGGCATCTGGTTGAATGAGTGTAAATGTAAGCCAACCTTTCAAGCTGCGCGAAACATACCATTCTTCGTACGGTAAAATAAGGACACGTACCGTTGTCTCGACCGTGTTGGAGTACGTCTGCAAGTGTCCATATACCGGGTGATATGAGAGTTCCGGGCTCGTTTTTCCCTAGGTTCTGCCAAGATATCGCGTCTTCTGCCCCAAACTTGTGATTAAAAGATAGGTACCTCATGCCAGTCACAAAGCTCCACTGATTCAGGGTGCGCACGGCCTTTCTCGCATACCGCAGAGTTGGTGAGGTCACGACAACGCGCATCGACGACTTTACCCTTCTTCTCCTTGGAAACCTGGATGGAGAACCTGCGATTAGACGAAAGAAAGAAAAATGTCTATCCGTGGTCCATACGCACCTCCGGATGTATGCACAGGTTTTTCCGACTTGTCAAGCCAAGGCCCATGAAGTTTTCTTCCTTTTCCTTCTGTTCTGGAGTTTCAGCACATGATATTCGATACTTCATTAGTCTTTTCAATTCGGAGAGCGCCTTTTCGATTTCCGGTACGGTACGTGAGCAGTATATAAGCTTGCGTTTCGTTGGATGGAACTGCAGACACCAGGAGATAAGTCCTTGCGACACGAACCACAAATTCGATGTACCTGCTGGTACGATACAATCAGGGATAAGAGTGAGACAGTTTTCCCTGTCCCAGAAGGCATTTCTAGGACACAGTGCCCCTGAATGGCCCATAGTGAAATACGATCATACTTTACAGTAGCTTGAAGCATACCGTAGCATCAAGTGTCCGCTTGAGATCACACATATACGCATATTGTTCTAAGAGAGAAATTAGTTCAAATCTACCGAGCTGTGGGGCGAACCCACCAGGGTAAATTCGGTCGTAAGGAAAGATGATCTGGGCAAAGTGCATGCGGGTACATAACAGACCTTCCCCAGTCTTAAGCAAGTGTGACGAGACACGTACCGGTAGGTTGTCGATAAAGAACTTCATATCCCGAGTACCAGGTGGACCGATGAGACACTGGCAGTGGTGTCGGCTAAAGTTGTAATACGCGCGCCTTGTCAAATGTTTTCTGGGCCAACCACGTGATCAAAATCCGAAACTCCATTTGATTCAACAAAAGTACATTTATAACCAAGAAAATGTCTTATCCAGACTCTGGAGCGTACATGTCTATATAGCAAGGTCAAATTCCATCAAGCCCATATTGTTCAATCATGATCCTTCGACAATCCTTTTGTAGTAAACACGGAGACGAAAGCCACCATCGACTCATACCTTCAATTAGTCGCGATCTGTTGAGTAGCTGTTTGCATGACTTGTTGGACGCCATCGTTTCCGATACTGCGAATCATTTTAAGTAACACGGGAAGTCTGATAGCGGGAAAGTCTCACTTGCTGTAACCATCATTGGGCGAGATTCCCGTCGTATCGGCACTTGGAGAAGTAGCAGTAGTTTGGGAATCATTCGAGATGCCAGTGACTCCAGGTGAAATCGTCGTGCCGGTTTCAGCCGTCAGATTCGTTTGGGTCCACTGTTACAAGAATGCAGTTCAATATCCAAAGTATGGCAGTCGTCTGGCTATTCAAACCTGATACTGAACAATCGCGCCTAATCCGGAGGTGATTCCAGCTAGGTTCATTTCAATTGTGAGTTGTTCAGTTCCAATACAATGCGGGTGTACGTACTATTGAGCCATGTTGAGTAGGCGTCTGTCTGCTGCTGGTTTGTTACACCATATGTTGACGCGGAATTAGACGCTATTGGAACATATCAGCTATCACACGATCTTTGACTGGCTCCTCAGGATTACGCACAGGCGTCAGGCGCATATGGAGCAGTGGTCATGTTGAAGGGCACGAAATTTGCTGCATTTGACTGCGTCACCAAGCCGAAGCCCGTGAGTGCCGAAGGTTTTCCAACACTTGGTGAGTTTCATTGTTAAATTCTGATCTCACAAAGATAGGGAATAGACTTACGCAGTTGCCGACTGAGTTTGCTTAAGGATCCAGTCAATACCCGCGTTCAGAGTGTTTGTGTAGGGATCCAAGTAAGGATCGGTGGGACCATAAGATTGCTGATCGGGGAAGAGCGTGAAAGAACTGAAGCCAATGGACGGAATATTCATAATATCCTGACTGTCAACTCCATAAGACCCGTCGTAAATCGGACCGACGTTTTGCGTTGCCTGTCGTCTAGTAGCTGTGTAATAGCTGAGTAGACAGAAACTTGGAGTATTCACAAAGCTTACTCGTGGACACCCATCGCCCTCTGATACGGATGCCATCTTGTTTGAGGGTTCCAGCGAGTTTAGCAGCCTCTCGGGTGCGGCGTCTTGATTCGGCACGCTCACGGAGAATCTGCTCGGTGGTCACCGGAACAGCCCTGGTGCGCTTTCTTTTCCCTGGTACGGGAGATGCCGACGGAGCGGGAGCGGGAGCAGGGTTCAGGGGATACAATTTGGGGCAGTTGGTGCAGAGAAAGCCCGATGTTCTATCGTATATCGATTATCATTCGTGTCTCACTTGGAAGCTGTCACACTCACCCAGCGGAAATGAGGTGGTTGGGATCAATAGAACGAACATGGGCCGCGACAGTGGCGTGCCACTGTGTGATGGTCTCGGTCGTACAGGTCGAGCTTGCAGGGATGGTGGAGTTACACCTAATATTTTCAATGGGTCAGCAACCTAAGAATTCGTTGATGGTAGAAGTGTACAACCTTGGATCATTCGCAAGCTCCCAGCTGAAAACAGCCGGACTGTTGACATATCGAGAAACAACTTGAGTGGTGAAATTCATGAAAGAGTTCAGAATAGATGGGTTCGTGTAGAACTGATCGTGAGTCTCGAGACCAAATTCACGAACATACATATCCATGCCGCCTATCTCGACATGAGAAGCGACATCTCGAATGGACAAGATGAGCACTGACCGTAGTCATTGGACAAGTAATTCCGTGGTAATGAGT
This sequence comes from Boletus fagicola, assembly GCA_038093195.1. NCBI lineage: Eukaryota > Fungi > Basidiomycota > Agaricomycetes > Boletales > Boletaceae > Boletus > Boletus fagicola. Next base: position 1,855 of record JBBPRX010000767.1, on the reverse strand, counting down.
TATTAGTGCCGGCGGTGACATCGCGAGTGAAGATTGCACTATCGACGGGCGGTACTGTGGTATTTAAAAGAGGCAGCGGATACCAATTGTTGGTGAGAGATAAGATAACGTAAAGTCCTTGTTGCTCGGCCATTTGAATGACGGTGTCAAGCTTCTGGAGACCGTTCGGGCCATCGTTGATGGATACTGTCCCGTTGTTCACAAGTTGGAACCATGTGCCATTTACCGGGATAGTATTAACATCTGGTTGATACGGGTAAGCGATCTAGACGCGATTGACAGATCAAGAGCTCGCCGTTGAATGCCCATAACCGAATGACTTTGATCCCGAGGGCGGAGATGTTGCCGAGAGTGTACCAGATGTCTTCGTTCGTGTTTAGGGCGGGTAACCAGTAGGCGTTCGTACCGATGTACTTGAAGTTACTGCAAATCATGGGGTCGGTAATTGAATGGCAAAGAAGGAGCCGAGGATGCACTTACCTGCCATTTACCGTGAACGATGTGCCAGCTGTGCTGATAAAGGGGCTTGAGTTCCTCGTGACGGTCGTCCTTGAAGGATTCGGCAGAGCGAGCACCAAGGGGCTCAACAGGAAGAACAAGGAAAGGAAAATCATGGCTTGGGCGTCCAAGTACATGAAGGGCCTTCACAAGGAATGGGGAGGCGGAGAACGGGGGGAAATATATCGACGCTTTTATAAGGAGGGTTTGATACACGTGCTCATGGATTCTTGCGCATCTGCCATTTGGGCGTCGCCGGTATTTCAGCTGTGTCCGCTGGTGTGAATGGTTGGTATAGACAGTCACGAGCGTGAAACGCGGAGAAGGGCTGGCACCGGAGGCGGTGTCAGCGGGAGGTGTGGCAGATGCTACCCACTGCACGGTGGATGGGAAATCCAGCCAGTTGTGGTGAGCATCCTACTAGCTTTCTTGAAGCGAACTAGCACGGATAAAGACATGCGTCCATGTGGCACATCGAAGCGCGTTCAAGTGACTCTGCACGTGACCTAAGGAACCGCTTATCTCGTTTCATCCAAGTAAACTCGGTCCAGTTCAGGAATGCTACGAACAGCCTTGCTCAGACGCGCTGTCCGGCCTTCCCTCATTCCCCGTCGCCGCCACTACTCGCAAGAGCCCCGTCAGAGTCCCCAGCCGGTCCCGTTCATACAGGACCACTTCGTTGGTTCTGCTAGCATTGCAATCAATCTATTCAGTCGCTTCGTCAAACTCTCCCTCCTCAGCGCCCTTGGTCTTGGACTCACAGGCTTCACTATTTTTGAGGGTACTCATATATGGGTCGAGTCAGTCGAACTCGCATCAGATCTGGATGATGAAACGAGGCGGTGGGAGTGGGACCGGGATGCTGAAAGGTGGTCAGGTGGCGAGCGTGGCGGAACAGACCCCGCTCTTGGCTTCAGAGCAAGGCATCTTCTACGGGGCTCATGGATGGCAGAAAACTGGGGCGTAGGCTCCACCACATTTTCCGACACTGGCGGCACAGGCAGCCTCAATGTCATCGAGGCTCGCTTGGATTTTGCACAGAATTACCTGGATATGTCCATTAAAATCGCCGAAACAAAGACGTCATCTGCGAAATTGCGTCCGCAAACAATTAATGAACTCCTCCTTCGCCATGGCGCCATATTGGAGCGCATTGGAACAAAGGAAGCCCTATTCGAGACTCGCTCGAAATACGAACGCGTCTGGGCTGGCCTTGAAGCTAAAGGGATAGATGCCGCTCGCCTCGCTTCAAAACTTGGGGATCTCAATTTTAGACTCGGAGACTCCAATGACGCGCTTGCATGGTGGACACGATCACTCGGTTTGTCACAGGGAATCCAACAGACCGAAGGCTCTG
>JBBPRX010000766.1:0-11816 GCA_038093195.1 Boletus fagicola | reverse complement strand
CGCAGTTGTTCTATACCAGCAACATGGTTCATGATCTCTTCTATCAGTAAGTAAAATCATTGGGTCGTAAATACCACCGAGTGCACCTCAGCAGGCCTGCTCATTTGTTGCCAGCACACTCGGTATATCTCACAGGGCCCAATCATTTGTTGTAAATAGCATACAGTACATTTTAGGGGGCCTGCTCGTTTGTTGCAAGTATGTGTTGGTATATTTGAGAGGGCCCGACCGTGGGTCGTAAATACCGCTGAGTACACCTCAGCGGGCCTGCTCATTTGTTGCCAGCACCCTCTGTATATCTCACAGGGCCCTATCATTTGTTGTAAATGGCATTCAGTACATTTCAGAGGGCCTGCTTGTCTGTTGCAAGCATGTGTCAGTATATTTGAGAGGGCCCGATCGTGGGTCGTAAATACTGCTGAATGCACCTCAGCAGGCCTCTTTGTTTGTTGCAAACAGACTTCAGTATATCTCACAGGGCCTGATCATTGGTTGTAAATACAACTTAGTACGTCCCAGGAGGCCCGCTCGTTTGTTGCAAGTGTGTGTTGGTATATTTGAGAGGGCCTGACTGTGGGTTGTAAATACCGCTGAGTGCACCTCAGCGGGCCCGCTCATTTGATGAAGCTATACATTGGTATATCTGAGAGGGCCCGAACGTTGATTGCGAATAATGTGCAGCACACCTCAGAGGGCCCGCTTGTTTGTTGAAAGTGCATGTTGGTACATTTGAGGGGGCCCAACCGTGGGCTGTAAATACTGCTTAGTGACCTCAGAGGGTCTGATCATTTGTTGTAAATAGCAACCAGTACATTTCAGTGGGCCTGCCTGTTTGATGAAAGTACAATTCGGGATATTTGAGAGGGCCCGCCCGTTTGCTGCCAGCACCCTTCAGTAGATCTCACAAGGCCCGACCATTGATTGTAAATAGCAACTAGTGTATCTCAGCAGGCCTATTTGTTGGTTGCCAGCATGCTTTGCCATATCTCAGAGGGCCTGACCATTAGTTGTAAATGCTGAATAGTGCACCTCAGCAGGCCCGCTTGTTTGCTGCCAGCACCCTTTGGCATGTCTCACAGGACCCGAACATTTGTTGTAAATACCACCTAGTGCATCTCACAGGGCCCAATCGTTTCTTGTAAATCACTTAGTGCATCTCAGTGGGCCTTACTCGTGTGCTAATACCAGCAGTCTTTGGTATATCTCAGAAGGCCCGACCGTTTGTTGTAATAACTCTGCAAGATGCATTAGAGGGCCCACCCATCTGTTCCGAACATACCCTGCTCTACTGGAAAGCTAGTTACTGCCATACTACTATATCACCTCTCCAGGCCCGATCATTAGTAGTCGGTATTCCGCCAGCTATATTTACAGGCCCATTCCTTCAATACCTCATTTATCAATCATTCTTCATGTGGGCCCGTCCATCAGAGTCCTACTATATCACAATTTACCATAGGGCCCGCCTTGGGCTCGTCATCTACAACGTGATATTGTCAACCCGGGGTGGCCATGTCTCTAGGACAATGTGACTACATGGGCTCGAAGTTTACACACACATATTGGATTGGGCTTTGAAGCTTACCGATTTCCTCAGTAGGACTATTGACGTATCATTGGGGAGTATGCCACCCAAGAACTGAAGTTTCGAACACCATGCAGAGTGCTACTGCATTGCTAATCAACCGAACAAAATCTGCTGAGAACTAGCTAATGCCGTGGGGCCCAACAAATCATTATCTATCTGCAGAAAGTCGCTCACCTTGCTTCTGTACCTATTGATGAGCTTGCCAGAGCCCTGTGATTTCCAAGACAATGAAGTTCCACAGCAAGAAGGGAACTAAGTTCCACGAATGGCTCAACCACCACAAAGCCTGAGGCATCAGAGTTCCACTGTCCCCTGCGCCAATAGGCATCATCCCAGAACCTTACCTACAAGATTCTTGCTAGCCTCAATCTTCTCGCCACAACTTGAAGGTGAGTCTGAATGGACCTCAGAAAGCAGCCATCAGCCAGTGGTGATTAGCAATATAACAGTTGATGCAGATGGTATAACTAATAATATACTTGTGTGCATCAACTTTTCCTCTGCGAGGAATGCAAGCAGGCAGATGATTGGAAATGCAGATTGGCGAAAAGTGTAATGGCAGCTTGGTATTTCAGCCTGACTAAAACAAACCCTTGCAGAATCCAGGACAAGTTCTGGATGAGCATTGATATTGTTGTGGAATTACTTCCAAAAGCAACACTGGCTGAGCTACTTTGCAGATACACCAATCTGACAGGTTAAGAACGAGGAGGACTGAGAGATGAGAAAGTAAGAGAATAGAAAGTCACACATTAATTCCGTGAAGGAACAAGTGGATTAGACTGGGGTTCCAGTTGTCAAGTGTCTACTTTATATCCTGTACAAGTGTGTGCACAGACCATGCTTCTTGTGAGAGAAGTTGGGCATAAAGATGACTAAGGTGGGAAAAGAAGAATGATGCTGAGAAATAAAGAAGCAGCGCTTGAGAGAAAAGCGGAAATTAAAGTCACGTGCTGGTGATGTCATGGATCTGAGATCTGGTCACATGTGTGTTCCCACGGTCACGTGCATGCATCAAAGGAATGAAAGGTAAAATGGTGTACATCGTAAATGTATTAAAAAGTTTGAAAATATTGTATATCATAACACTACCCCCTCTTTTTGACTCGAATTCCAGATGAGTCCCTTGAAAGTTCGTTTCGGTAAAGTTTTCATAAGTGGAAAATAATGATTGGAAATCAGCTATAGTAAGTCCATGGAGTTTTCTAGGTGCGGAAGGGTTTTTGGTGTGGAATTCAGCTACTGCTTCTGGAGCAGTGTGAATGATATCGACTGATTCCCATGTGCAGTCTGTTTCATCATAACCCTTCCAGTGGACCAAGTATTGTAATCCTCTTCCTTTGAATCGTGATGCGGCGATGTGGTCTATTTCAAATTGTTCTTCCCCTTCTTTATCTATCTCAATTGCATCTGGATGTAGTATGGGTTGTCTGGGTAAGGTTTGGTGATAAGGTTTTACGCGAGATATATAAACTGTGGGGTGAACTTTAATGTGTTTTGGTAATTTGAGTTTGACTGTGTTTGGAAGGACCTCTAAGATCTTATAAGGTCCGATCCATTTTTGAGTGAGTTTCTTTGCCATATAAGGAAGTTTTAACTTGTCTGTTGATAGCTAGACCTGCTGACCCTTGTCGTATTCCAGGGCTTCAGACCTTCTTTTGTCTGCTGTATTCTTCATTCTTTCTCTAGTTTTTTCCAATGCTTTTTCTCCTTCTTTATGGGAACAGCTCATTTCTCCTGTGAACTCACCAGCTAATGACTTGGCACTTCCTTCAAATCCCATGCGTGGGGTGTAATTACATGTAACAGCAAAGGGAATGGTGCCGGTGGCAGTTGTGAGAGAGTTGTTGTGGTGAAATTGAACCATTTTGATCCAGTTCGCCCAATCTCCTTGAAGTTTAGCTACATAAGCTCGGAGATATTGTTCTAATTCCCGATTTATCCTTTTGGTTTGACCCAATAAGTTTGCAAAGCTCTGTGGTAAAGTCCAATATGAACTGGGGACCCCTATCTAATACTACTGTAGAGGGGAGTCCGTGTATACACCAAACATTGTCTCTAAATATAATAGCTAAGTCCTTGGATGACACTGTATCATAGCAAGGAATGAAAATAACTTCTTTGGAGAAGCGGTCTACTACCACCAGATTGCTGTAAATGAAAGGGACGGTGGTAGACCAGTAATAAAATCTACAGAAATATCCTCACATGGGTGTTTTGGGGTGGGTAATGGAATAAGTTTTCCTGCCGGTGCTGTTGACTTTCCCTTCATGAGGGCGCACACTTGGCAGCTATCTACATTATATATTGCACCAGGCCACAAGAAATATTGGGTGAGAAGATGTATAGTACGTCCTTGTCCAGAGTGTCCACCAAGTGGAGAGTCATGACAAATATTTAGTAGTTGAGTACGTAGAGAAGGAGGAATGAAGATTTTGTTTTTTGTATTTTTGAAAATTTTGTTTTCAGAATCAAAAAAGAAATCAGAAATAGAATCAATGCCCAAAGCAATTGATTCTGATTGTAACATATCGAAAAAGGAAGATTCCAAAGAAACATTGTGTAAAAATAAAGAAGATGGCAAAACTGTAATGTTTGTATTATGATCCTGAACGGCATCACCATGATCCGGATGCCTGGATAAGGCATTGGCTCTGCCATTTGATGAACCGGGTTTGTAAATGAATAAATAATTGAACTCTTGTAATAGCGCATGCCATCTTGCTTGTCTACCAGATAGAGTTTGCGGCTTTTTCTAGTATTTGAGATTCTTATGATCTGTCCAGATCTCAAAACCTTCTCTACCAATTAGGTAGTGCCTCCACTGTTCTAGAGCTTGAATGACTGCTAAGAGTTCTTTATCATAAATATCATAATTGCGCTCAGCGCTACCAAAAGAATGAGAAATAAAGGCGCAAGGGCACCAAAGTCCATCTTCACATTTTACGGAAAGAACTGCCCCTGTAGCTATATCTGAGGCGTCCGTTTCTACCCTCATCTCCTTGTTCTGATCTGGGTAGGTGAGGAGTGGAGTTTCTCGAAACTTGTTCTTTAACATTTTGAAGGCTGCTTTTTGCCGAGGACCCCATGTGAATGGTGTATCCTTTTTGGTCAGATCATTGAGTGGTCTAGCGATCTCGGCAAATCCTTTGATGAAGCATCAAAAATAATTACAGAGTCCAAGGAAGCCCTGCAGTTGTTTGAGACATGTGGGAGTTGGCCAATCTAAGACTCCTGACACCTTCTTTTCCTGCATCTCGACCCCCTCTTTAGACACTACTATTCCTAAAAAGTCCACTTTGTCCTTGGAGAACGCACATTTCTCCGGTTTAACGTACAGATCGTTTTCTCATAATCTAGATAATACTTCTTGTACAATGTTCTCATGTTCTACTTTTGTTTTTCCTTTTGTGAATATCATACAATCGTCGATGTAGATTACTAATACAGCATATTGGTTGTTAAAGATATTGTTCATCATTTGCTGGAATGTAGGGGGTGAATTAGTCATTCCAAAATACATAACAGTGGGTTTGTATGCCCCAATTGGTGTTACAAACGCTCCTTTCCACTCATCGCCTTCTTTGATGCATACATTATTGTATCCCCATCTCAGATCAAGCATAGTAAACATATCAGCATCTTTCAGCTGATCAATGAGAGTGGAAATAAGGGGGAGTGGGTACGCATTTTTGATGGTATCTTCATTTAAATAGTGATAGTCCATAACGAGTCTCTTTTTTCTGTCTTTTTTAGGAATAAAAAATACAGGTGCAGTTTGAGGGGACTTAGAAGGTCTTATGTACCCTTTTTTAAGTTCTTTGTCAATGAAGGTGTGAACCTCCTCCATTTCAATGTCTGAAAGAGGAATTACTCTGCCCTTTTTTGGTACAAAATCGGGTTTGAGATCTATGGCATGATCCCAGGGCTTTCACTTGGGCATGCATTCTGATGCCTATTCTGAGAAGACGTCTAAGAACTCATGATACGTTTCAGGGACCTTCTCTTTTAGTCCTTCCTCAATTACACAAATAGAAGGAGAGATGACCTCAGGTCCAAGACCCATGATTTTACAATAAGAAGTACAGTGAGGGAAGGAAATTGATTTGTTCACCCAATCGACATCCGGGTTGTGCCGGTAAAGCCAATAATACCCAATGATTAGTCTATGAGATCCCAATCGTGAAACGTAAGCATCTATGACTTCGGAATGTCCTTGTATGGTAATAATAAGAGTGACCATGTGAGTTACTTGTCCTATTGCTCTGTTAGAGCCGTCAGCGTTTTTCACTTCTAATGGTTGATCTACTTTCGAGGTAGGAATGCCATCATGTAATACATATTGTTCATCGATAAAAGTGTGTGAGGCACCTGAATCCAAAAGTGCCTGAACATACTGATTATGCCATTGGCCATCTTTTTTCATCATTATACTCGTTTTAAGCAATAGTTCACTGCCAAATGACAGAGTACTGGTGCGAATAGAAATTGGTGATTCTTTGAGGGATTTATAGATAGGAGATTTTTGCACTTGCCAAACAAGGGAATTAAGCATGCTTTGTTTTAATTCCGGCACTGCGCTCTCAGGAGTTGCCCTTTCAGAATGAATATCATATTTGGAAAAAACATCATCTAGTGTACATACAGGGAAATCAGAATTGGTGCAATCTACTAGGCTGTTTTCATTATGAGTATTGCTACTTTTATCCATCGTTCTAGTATGAATGCGAGAAGAAGAAATAGTACATGATACTGGTTTGCAGGGACCCTCATCACCTATGAACCCTGTCCTTTTAAAGCCTGTGCAGCTCACTGCTTGGCTTCGACTTCAAATTTATCCCTATAAAAGGCTTCGGCTTCCGGTGTCATATAGTTGATTGCTGTTGCTTGGGCAATCTGGGGATTGCCTTGTGGAACAGGAAGGGGCTGTCCTGGGTAATGTCCTTGGTGCTGTGCAACCTGTGCAACAGTGGGGGGAGGAGAAAGTTGGATTGGGCACGAAGGTGCCATTGTTGTAGTCCCAAATATATTGTTGTCTTGTTTGGGAGCATTGTTCTCTACAATTAGGATTTGTAGGACAATTTGACCAGATATGACCTTTTTGCTGACATCCGTAACAAGTACGAGTATCAGGGGGTTGCACCTGCTGTGTATCTATCTGCATTGGGGTGCCTCTTCCTGGTTGGGTACTGGTTGGAGTAAAGCAGGGATGTTGGCCTGGAGGTGGCCTTGGTGGTGGCGGATAGTAGTATTGACCGTTAGGCCGTGGAGTATGTAGAGTAAATGATGATCTAGATGGTGGCCCCCTTTCGACTGCCATCTGCTCGAAATTTCACCCAATGGTTCGATATTTCTCCAGAAGATCATGGAAATTTTCCGCTTCTTCTCCTTAAAGACGATGTTGTTGATAGATGCGAAAGTTGATTGCCTTTTTTAGGAGGCTTTGGGCATGGTGGGTTTCGACATCACTTTCTTTTACTAGGATTTCATATTCTTGTAGAAAGAGGTTGATGGGTTTGCTGCTCTGCCATAGTACTTCTAATTTTTTGAGGGACTCGTGAGCTAGAACATCTATCCGGAAGTAGTCCTTGATGTTTCTTTGTAGGGTAGGCCAATCCCACCAAGCTGTTTCTCCTTTTAGACCTAGATATTTTCCATCGTGGTCAAAAACCTCTTCTTCTTCTGTATCAATCAGGTGTTCCATCGTAATTTGTGCATATCCTGCGGCTTTGTCTTCGAGGCGTGAGAGTACAGCAATTCCTTGAAGTTTGTCAGACTTCCATTTGTATTCTCCAACCCACAGTCGTAGTTTGACCCACCATAGATGGAATTTGGTTCTATCACTATCCCACATTCCTGGATCCTGTATCTTTTTGGTAACATTACTGTTTTCTTTTTCCATGTTTAATTCGGCCATCCTTTCTACTAGTTCATCCATGTCAATGTTCGCCATAGCTCCTTACTGATCGGTATCTTCCAACCAACCTGTGGGGATGCAACAAATGAACAGGTGGAGATAAATCTTCTTTGACCAGAGGTAATAACATTGTCTTCTAAACGACATGTAACACGTTCTCTGGGGGCCACACCGACCAGGAACAAAACTACACATATACTACTGGAACTGATATGGATGCTCTACCTCTGCAATCACTTGCAGGACTAATGAAACGATATAGACTCAGCCTCAGATCTATGGCAGGATCTGAGTCATCCTTCGTGTTGTGGAACTAATTCCAAAGACAACACTGGCCGAACTATTTGCAGACCACACTAAGTCTGACGAAGGGAAAACTCAAGGAGGACCAATAGAGGAGATGGAGAGGAGAAGAAGTCATGCATTCATTCCAATAAGGAACAAATGGATTAGACTGGAGTTCCAGTCGTCAAGTGTCTACTTTATATATTGTACATGTGTGCGCACAGACCAAGCTTCTCATGAGAGAAGTTGGTAATAAAGATGAGTAATGTGAGAAAAGAAGGTTGATGCTGGGAAATAAAGAAGCAGCATGTGAGAGAAGAGCGGAAATTAAGTACACGTGCTGATGATGTCATGGATCGTAGATCTAATCACGTGTGTGTTCCCATGGTCACATGCATGCATCGAGAAATGAAAGGTAAAATGTGGTATAAGGTACATGTATTAAAAAGTTTGAAAATATTGTGTATCATAACACTACCCCCTCTTTAAGACTTTAATTCCAGACAAGTCCCTTGAAAGTTTGTTTTGGTAAAGTTTTCGTATGTAGAAAATAAAGATTGAAAGTCAGCGATAGAGATTCCTCGGAGTTTATGGGGAGCGGAAGGGTTTTTGGCATGGAAATCAGCTACTGCTTCTGGTGCAGTGTTAATAATGTCGGCTGTTTCCCAAGTACAATCCATCTCGTCATATCCCTTCCAATGAACCAAGTATTGTAAACCTCTGCCTTTGAAGTGGGATGCGGCAATGAGATCTATTTCAAACTGCTCCTCTCCTTCTTCATCTATCTCAATCACATCTGGATGTAATACGGGCTGTCCTGGTAATGTTTGGCGATAGGGTTTTACGCGAGATATATTGACAGTAGGATGGACTTTGACGTGTTTGGGCAGTTTTAATTTGATGCATTTGGAAGGACTTCTAAGATTTCGTATGGTCCAATCCATTTTAGAGTTAGCTTCTTGGCCGTATAAGGTAACTTCAACTTGTCCGTAGATAGCCAGACCTGCTGACCCTTTTCATACTCTGGTGCTTCAGACCTTCTTTTGTCCGCTGCATGCCTCATTCTTTCTCTAGTATTTTCTAAAGCCTTTTCAACTTCTTTGTGGGAACGGCTCATTTCTCCTGCGAAATTGCCAGCTAATGTTTTGGCACTTCCTTCGAATTCCATGCGTGGGGCGTAATTACATGTAACAGCAAAGGGGATAGTGCCGGTAGCTGTCGTTAGAGAATTGTTGTGATGGAATTGAGCCATTTTGATCCAGTTCGCCCAATCTCCTTGACGTTTAGCTATGTAAGCTCAGAGATATTGTTCCAATTCCCGATTTATCCTTTCGGTTTGACCATCAGTTTGGGGGTGATAAGTGGTGGAGATCTTTTGGGAGATTCCAAGAAGTCGGCAAAGTTGGGTGGTGAAGTCCGATTTGAACTGAGGTCCTCTATACGATCCTACTGTAGAAAGGAGTCTGTGTATGCACCAAACATTGTCTCTAAATATAATAGCTAAGTCTTTAGATGAGACCATATCGTAACAAGGAATGAAAATAACTTCTTTGGAGAAGTGATCTACCACCACGCAGATTGCCGTAAATGAAAGGGATGGTGGTAGACCGGTAATGAAATCTACAGAAATGTCTTCCCATGGATCTTTTGGGGTGGGTAAAGGAATGAGTTTTCCTGCCGGTGCTGTTGACTTTCCCTTCGTGAGGGCACACACTTGGCAGCTATCTATGTATTGTTTAATGTCCTTGGTGACACCAGGCGACAAGAAATATTGAGTAAGGAGATGTATGGTACATCCTTGTCCAGAATGTCCACCAATTGGAGAGTCATGGCAAATATTTAGGAGTTGAGTATGTAAAGAAGGAGGAATGAAGACTTTGTTTTTGTTATTTTTGAAAATATTGTTATCATAATCGAAAGAGAAGTCATGAATAGAATCAATGGCTAAAGCAATTGATTCAGATTGTAATGTATCGAAAAAGGAAGATTTTAATGAAATATTGTTCAAAAATAAGGAAGGTGGTAAAACTGTAATGTTCGTAGTATGGTCTTGAACAGCATCACCATGATCTGGACACCTGGATAAGGCATCGGCTCTGCCATTTGATGAACCCGGTTTGTAAACGAATAAATAATTAAACTCTTGTAGTAGAGCATGCCATCTTGCTTGTCTACCGGACAGGATTTGTGGCTTTTTCCAGTATTCGAGATTCTTGTGATCTGTCCAGATCTCGAAACCTTCTCTACCAATTATGTAGGTAGTGCCTCCACTCTTCCAAAGATTGAATAACAGCTAAGAGTTCTTTGTCGTAAATAGGGTAGTTGCGCTCAGTGCTATCAAAAGAATGAGAAATGAAAGCGCAAGGTTGCCAATGTCCATCTTCACATTTTACGGAAAGAACTGCCCCTGTGGCTATATCTGAGGCGTCTGTTTCTACCCTCATCTCCTTGTTTCGATCCGGGTAAGTAGCGGGTACGTATTTTTGATGGTATCTTCATTTAAATATTGATAGTCCATAACAAGTCTCTTTTTTCTGTCTTTTTTAGGAATGAAGAATACAGGCATGGTTTGAGGGGACTTAGAAGGTCTTATGTAGCCCTTTTTGAGTTCTTTGTCAATGAAGGTGTGAACCTCCTCCATTTTGACGTCTGAAAGAGGAATTACTCTTCCCTTTTTCGGTATGAAATCAGGTTTAAGATCTGTAGCATAATCCCAGGGCTTTTGCTTGGGCATGCATTTTGATTCCTTTTCTGAGAAGACATCTAGAAACTCATGGTATGTTTTGGGGACCTTCTCTTTTAGTCCTTCCTCAATTACGCGAATAGAAGGGGAAATGACCTCTGGTCCGAGGCCCATGATTTGACAATAAGAAGTACAATGGGGGAAGGAAATGGATTTTTTCACCCAATCGACATCCGAGTTGTGCCAGTAAAGCCAATCATATCCTAAGATTAGTCGATGGGATCCCAAATGGGAAACATAAGCATCTATGACTTCTGAATGTCCTTGTATGGTAATAATAAGTGTGACCATGTGAGTTACTTGTCCTATTGCTCTGTTAGAGCTGTTGGCATTTTTCACTTCTAATGGTCGGTCTACTTTTGAGGTGGGAATACCATGGCATAATACATATTGTTCATTGATGAAGGTATGAGAAGCACCTGAGTCCAAAAGTGCCTGAACGTACTGATTATGCCATTGGCCATCTTTTTCCATCATAATACTCGTTTTAAGCGATAATTCACCACCAAATGACAGAGTACTGGTGCAAAGTGAGAGAGGTGATTCTTTGAGGGATTTATAAATAGGAGAATTTCTTACTTGCCAAACAAGGGAATTAAGCATGCATTGTTTTAATTCTGGCACCACGCTCTCAGGAGTCGCCCTTTCGGAATGAATATCATATTGTGAGAAAACATTGTTTAATGTACATACAGGAAAGTTGGAATTGGTGCAATCCACTAGGCTGTTTTCAATACAAGTATTACTACTATCGACCATCGTTCTAGTGTGAATGCGAGAAGAAGAAATTGTACATGATTCTCGTTTGCAGGGACCCTCATCACCTACGAACCCTGTCCTTTTAAAGCCTGTGCAGCTCACTGCTTGACTTCCACCTCAAACTTATCCCTATAAAATGCTTCTGCTTCTGGTGTCATGTAACTGACTGCCGTTGCTTGGGCAATCTGGGGATTGCCTTGTGGAATGGGAAGGGGCCGTCCCGGGTAATGTCCTTGATGCTGTGCAACCTGTGCTACAGTGGGGGGTTGGAGTGTCAGATTTGGTATGAAGGTACCGGTGTTGTAGTCCCAAATATACTGTTGTCTAGTTTGGGGGTGTTATTCCCTTCAATTTGGATTTGTGGGGCAATTTGGCCAGATATGGCCTTGTTGCTGACATCCATAACAGGTATGAGTGTTGGGGGGTTGTGCCTGTTGGGTATCTATCTGCATTGGGGCACCTCTACCTTGTTGAGTACCTGAGGACGTAAAACGAGGATGTTGGCCTGGAGGTGGCCATATGGG
>JBBPRX010000765.1:0-11816 GCA_038093195.1 Boletus fagicola | reverse complement strand
GTACGTTGTCTGTCGACGGCATGCTCCGAGTTATACGGGGAGACGGAAATGGACCAATCTCTGCCCTGCTCGACGCCCTCCACAGCCATCTTGACATCAACCTGACTTTGCGCGAGTATTCTGAACATACCATTGGCGAAGGCCAGACTGCCAAAGCAGCCTCGTACATAGAGCTTGTCGGGACTGCAAACAACATCAAGGAGACACGCAGTGCCTCGCAGTCGTGGTGGGGCGTTGGTGTCGATTCCGACATCGCTGCGTCTGGTTTACGTGCGGTTCTCAGCGCAGTAAACAGCGCCATCGGTGACCGCTCCTTGCCCGAGCTGAAACTGAGCATCGGCATCGACTCGACGACAGGTCAAGCGGACGTAGCAAATGCGATCGTCAACTCATTGAAGCTACAGCTCCCCCGCAGGCTCCAAGCTGCCTTCTTTGAGGTTGTACAACGCGTTGCCCGGGACTCGGGTGGACAGATTTCCTATGAGGACTTAACCAAGCTATTCGGAGAGAGATATGGCTACGAGACTGCCAAACCATATCGTTTCGAGCTGCAATCGTTCGATCTTGCAAAGTCGAATGTCGCTGGACGTCGTCAAATGACGGGGGAGTTACTCGTTGACGGCGAGGTGCGGAGTGTTTCTGGAGAAGGCAACGGGCCATTGTCTGCTGCTCTGGCTGGGCTGCACACACAGATTCAAGGTACTCTTTCTATCAGGGAGTATATCGAGCATTCGATAGGTGAGGGTGCCGATGTGAAGGCCGTCTCCTTTGTGGAGTTGGTTTATGAAGTCGAGGGGAGGAATAAGAAGGAGTCCGCCTGGGGTGTGGGCAGTGACTCTGACATTACCGCGTCGGGCTTACAGGCGGTCATGAAGGCTGCCAGCAGCCTGAGCGTCGTGGACAAGAGTGTAGCGGAATGAGGACGGGTGTAGTGCTTGGTTTGTGATATATACAAACATGAAAGCTTACTGAGTGTAGGATACGTAGCAGTACATATGTCACAAAGTGTCACACTGCTGCAGAGCGAACGCGTCCATTCTCGACCGCCTTCCGCTGAATGTCAAACAAGCGCTGCCATGTCCAACTCAACTCCACGCTCGCCGATGCGTCCATCATCATCACGACACTTCCAGCCGGGCAGTCTCTCAGGCTCACAGCCATTTCTCAATATCCTTAATCCAATGAGTCGAACCTACCAGGGGTACACGCAGGCAAGCCAGTCTCCCGTGATGGAAGAAGAGAACGAGAGCGAGATCACAGAGGAACAAGACATCGAAGCCGGCCACGCGATTCTGCGGTCCACCACCCGTGCCAGGAACGCCTCCATCAAGACGCACGGTAAACGCAAGGTCTCATGGGAGACCGGCGCGGACGTCTCGGAGATGAACCCTCTACGACCAAACATACGCAGTGGAGACAGGTCGTACGAGCAGGATACGTCCGACGACGAGGTCCCGCAGAGCTTTATGATCGAGGCCTCTCGTTCACCACGCAAGCCTTCGCCGTCCACTGCGAGCAGTCCAAATAAGGGAAAAGCTCGTTCGCAGCCGTTGCACTCGACATCTGCGAGGTCCCTGCCACGAGAAAGATATCCTTCCCCCCCAGTATCAATACCGCCTCGACCGTCCGAGCTGGATGTCGATGCGCCACCGCAACCACCTCCAAGCCAACCAACTTCCCCCAAACCTCTACGCGGCCTAGATGCTTACGAACGTGCTCTTTGGAATTGGGTCAACGTCTACAATCTCGACGCATTCTTGCAAGAGGTCTATCTTTACTATGAAGGGAAGGGAATCTATTCAATTGCCCTTGCCCGGGGGCTCAACATTATGTTAGCACTTCTTTGTGTATTCTGCATGTCGAGGCTGACGGTGAGCACGCAGCACAGTCGGATTTGTCATCGCCTTCTCGACATTCTTGCTAGGGTGTATCGATTACAACCGTATAACCCGCGATAAAGTCACCCGTCTTTCTGATGCTGTCGTTGATCGCTGTGTTGCCAAGTCTGTTTCCCCACATCACAGGTAACACCCCTCTTCTGATCCGATAATTTTAGGTTCTCCGGCGTCACCTTTCTATTCTTTCTGCTCTTTACTGCGTTTTACATCTGGCAAATCATATCGTTCGCATTTGAAGTCGTGCGCCTAGTGGATATGTATCACTTTTACACCCATTTACTCCACATACCAGATGTGAAAATTTCCACCCTCTTTATCATTCACTGTGCTTATCGTCTCGTTTATCCACGCAGGCTGACATTCAGACGATCTCATGGCCTGAAGTAGTTCGTCGGATAGGTGCCATTCGCGAAGATAATCCCATCACGGCAATCTCCTCAGCCGCCAA
This sequence comes from Boletus fagicola, assembly GCA_038093195.1. Taxonomy (NCBI): domain Eukaryota; kingdom Fungi; phylum Basidiomycota; class Agaricomycetes; order Boletales; family Boletaceae; genus Boletus; species Boletus fagicola. The sequence continues at coordinate 9,470 of JBBPRX010000765.1, read as the reverse complement.
CAATCATGCTGCAACGCCCGCCACGGCTTCTCTTGACGCGCACGACATTGCGAATCGTATCATGCGTCAGGAGAACTATCTAATCGCGCTAATTAACAAGGAGTTATTGGACCTTCGCGTGCCTTTCCCCCCTGCATTGAAGAGGATCCTATATCGGACCGGCGATGAGGGCCAAGGGAAAACTCTCACGAAAGTGCTAGAGTGGAATCTGAGGTTCTGCTTGATGGAGTACCTTTTTGACTCCCGAGGACGCGTCAGGAAGGTGTTCTTGAAGAATAAAAATCGTGCTGTCCTGATTCAGGGGTACGTATCTCCATTGTACGGTTCTCGCGTTCCTGATGACTCAGATACTTGTAGTCTGCGGCGGCGATTCATCTTCATGGGCATATTGAATGCGATTTTCGCACCTTTTATTGTCCTATATATGATCATGTATTCGTTCTTCAGGTACTTTGACGTATGTATCCCCAAGCGAAGCTCTGTGGACTTGACTTACTTTTCCGGGTAGGAATATCGCAATGATCCTTCTTCGATCGGCAGTCGACGTTATACGCCATTCGCACAGTGGAAGTTTCGCGAGTTTAACGAACTGTCACACTTATTCACTCGCAGACTGGATGAATCCTATCCCTTGGCCAACATTTACATTGGTCAATTCCCGAACGAAAAGTCTGCAATCATCATGCGGTAAGTGTGCCATCCAAGGCGTTCCCATTTGTTAATCATCCTTCTGCTAGCTTTGTTGCATTTATTGCGGGGTCGTACGCCGCTGTGCTTGTTCTCGTGTCTGTCCTTGATCCCGAGTTGGCCCTCCACTTTGAGGTCACGCCACATCGGACAGTCTTCTTCTACATCACAGTGTTCGCTTCCATACTTGGTGTCGCGCGAGGAATGATACCAGAAGAAAATAGAGTTTTTGATCCGGAGCTACTCATGACTGAAGTCATTCAGTATACACACTACATGCCAGATGAATGGAAGGACCAACTTCACTCAAAGCAGGTCAGTCGAGCGGATTTGCATTGTGTGTAACTTGCGATTGACCACAGTTGTCGTCAGGTCCATCAAGAGTTCGGAGAGCTATTCACGCTCAAGGTTGTCCTTTTCCTGCAGGAGATTGTTTCTGTGATAACTACACCATTCGTGCTATGGTTCTCTCTTCCACCTTGTGCACCTGCTATCATTGACTTCTTCCACGACTTCACGGTATGGGTTCCCGGTCGTGGATATATCTGCAGTTTTGCAGAGTTTGACTTCAAGAGGCATGGTAATGTCAAGGTTCGTACACCTTTACATCACAATCATGGCATATGAGACTAACAGGTTTCACTCAGTTTGGTGCACCAACCAAAATTCAAGATGAAAGGATGCTTTCTCGGGAGGGGAAGATGGAGAAGAGTTTCCTGAACTTTAAAGCTGCCAATCCAGATTGGAATCCCACCGATCCCACTGGTTCTCTTTACCTGAGCCGTATTGCAGACATGAGTGCTCGTCGGCGTGCCCTCACTGCTTCCAGAACTGGCCTAGATAACACGATCTTACTGAACGACGGCAAGAAAGATCTCACCGAGCGCGCGCAAGAATACGATCGTGCACTCCGACAAAGCCAACATGTGGCCTTTCGACGGAGACACATCGGTGGGGGCAGTGTAGTCACCGGTGGAGGTGGGGTTGCGGGGTCCACAACCTGGCAGTCGGCTATGGCTACATCTTCTCTGGGCGGTCAGGGTATTGGAATGGCTCAGACAGCCGTGCTCGGCGACTCGCAAGGGAGTATCGTTCCACCCCCGGCACTGCCCCCTATACGAGACGAAGATCGTGTTGTTGATGGTGGTGTGGATAGCACGTTGGGAGACTCGTACGTGGATGGTAATGCCAACGGAACAAAGCCGTACGAGTCGCAACAGGAAGGTATTGATGATGACGAGGTGCTAGAGGATGGTGGCGTTCTCGGGCTGCTGACGCAAATTTATGCTACGAAGGGTCCGCGAGGACCCGTGCCTGCTATGTAGAGTGGTTGGGGCAGAAAGAGTGTCCTGGATGTTGATAATGATACAGAGCGTGATCGCATACACTTTGCCTCGTCTTGCACTAGGTTACATCAGATGTTGTTTAAGTTGATAAACGGAAGAAATCAGCACTGCTCAAAAGGTGCTCTTTCTCTCTCTCTCCAAAATCTCTTGAACACGCTGAACTTTGCCTTTATTTCCTTGCCCAAGGGCGATCTCGCGATCTGTGCGGGTGCCAATACGGATGTCTGTTGCAATGCGAGATACGCCGTTGGCGTGAACAGCGGCGTGGCAATCGTAAATGGCCTTGGTGACCTCTGACCACGGACCCTCTAGATCCTAGTTAGTGGCATGTCGATGGTACGGACTTGGACACAAGCCTAAGTTGGTACCGTAGCCACTACAGAGGACGAGTTTTCAACCAGGGATTTCGTCAGACTTGGCGGGACGTGTGCTTACTGCATCTGCAGGAGTTGAAGTCAGGGATATGTCAGAAAATGCGACGCACCGACCTCGAACTTGAGCCCAGACTTTTCGAGTATGTTATGACATACTGCGATGTGTTCAGCAACCTGTTGGGCGGTGATTAATATTGGATCGGGCGGAAGGGAACCAGCGCTTACGGATGGCTCATTTGTTCCCATTGGGACCAGACAAAAGTCTAGCAGGTGTGTGAGTGTCAATGGCATTCTCGAGGATGGCGGGGATCATTACGTGCGACGGCGTAGAGTTCTTGGGCCGTGTTGGACATGTTGCCAGTGGTGGTGGGTGCAGTGACTCCCACCAATTCGGAAATTCACCGACTGCCCACGTTAAGCCCGAATCGAGTTCATTCAAGTTTATTGTCCGTCATGCCCTCCGCGTCCCTCCAGTCAAGAATTCAGGCGTTCGAGGCGCTCTCGTCCTCGTCGTCCACAACGATGTCCACCACCGCACCTGCGCCGTCGACGCCAGCAGCAGATAACCGCACGTCCTCGTCCAATCTTCTCGAATCCCCAATCTCACCCACCGCCAGCACATTCCATCCCATCACTCCGTTTCTGGCTCCGACCTCCTCCAGCAGATCGCGTTCACCATCACCGTCCATTCCGAGTCTCGCTGGTCAGACTTCTTTGATCGACTTGAAGGACTGGATTGTCGAGGATGGCCCCGTTGAGCGCCCCTCTGCGTTTCGTCATACATTCACCGCTGGCATCGGCAAGCTAAACGGCATTCGCGAGTCGAGCAAAACTCCTTCTCCGTCAAGACAGCCCAGTCCAACTGCTGGCGCTTCGAACTCACGAACACCCCTCATCAACTTTCAATCTCCCCCAAAGCCACGCCCTCCCCTTCCTCCGCGAAATCCATCTTTCAATACCGCTGATCGTGTCTCCACTCAACCCTCAGTATCCGCAGGCAGCGAAATCCGCGCTACATTACACCCTCCAGGTCGTTCGGATTCCCTGACGATTGAACACACTTACCCACCAGGTGCACACAAGTTTGGCGCAGGTCGCGTGGGACATGTTTCCGCATCCTCCATCTCCTCTTTCCACTCTGTCTCCCTCTCATCAGATGGGAGCCATGTTGAAACTCATAGTCCCAAATTAAGCCCTAAACCACCCTCGTTCACTTTTGAGGCGGATAGCAGCGTCACGGATCTTGACACGGCGAGTATCGCAGAATCGTTCGAGAATGTTTCAGCTCCATCCGCAGTCAGCCCCTCGACAGCCATCCCCTTTGACTGGGAACAAGCCATCGGCAAGTCAAAGACTTCCCCCAAGCTTGAGCCACCCGGTTTGCCAAATCGACCGGGTACGAAGACTGCGCCAACCGTTCCACCCAAATCACTCGCTCGCTCGGTTTCGGCGTCGTCTTCTTCGACCGCAACCAGTACGAAAACGCGCCGCCCTCCGCCCCCACCACCCCCGTATCAGCCACGCTCCCGACCCGCTTCCTCGCCAGCGTCGGTCGTGTCCACCTCTGCATCTACATCCGACCGATCCTCTATCCTTAGTAACGCCACTACTACATCGCGGACGAGTATCAGCACGCGGAACAGCGCACAGTTTGGAGGTAGCGTAAAATCTTCACCTCTGCTCAGGCCTACCCCGATCCCTCCCGCTGCACGATCGCGATACGAGTCTCTGTTCGGCAGTGCTGTGCAAGGTCGGCGAAAAGCGGAAAAGATGACACAGAAAATCAAACTGCTCGCACCACCGCCCCTCCCCGCCAAGAAAGGCAGACAGGCAGCTGGATGGCGAGGTTTGTCGGTAGACCTGATCACCAATCCAGAGGACCATTTCGTCCTGTCTTCGGAGAAAGGACTTGATAAAAGTGACAGTGAGGAAGAAGAAGTGGAGTCTTCGGTCGCCCCCGAGCAGAGGCTGAACGGGCGAATCGTCAAGTATATATGGAGTGCCTCGCGCCTCGATCGCAAAAAGTTAAGGGGTATATGGTAAGGGCATAGATTGTCGTTGCCTTGTTGGTCTCAGGTGGATGTCGTGTTTGTAGGAACGACTGCGATCCCCAGGGCACTGGATTCGTTGACCGCGACGCGTTCGTCAGAGGCATGTGGCGGATCGACGAAGAGCTTCGGAGGACCCAGCTGGCACGACGGGCGTCGGCGCTCACTGCCGCCTCATCACAGCGCATCCCTCATCGTCCACTTCCGCCTCCTAGACCACAGGGTACAACACGGTTGTTGATATAAGGGAGGATGCCCTTTGACTTCATGGGATTGTGATACCCGGTTTCTGATACCCTTTTGACACACAGTTCAGTCTAGCCATTCCTGCTTTCTCAAGTAATTTATTCCATCCCTTTGTTACGCACTCCACCAATTTCAGGTATTCTGAAACATGTGGTACATGACTCGCTAGGAGAACATTGTCTTTTGTGTTGCAAGCATTGCAACGTACATTAGGAATAATATTGATATGGCAAATAACACATTGACTTCACACCTCCGGACTCCCTGGTCTATCCCTCTCGTCCCACATTTTAAACAGCGTCTGTCCGAGCGACTTACCCAGAGCGTAAGCTAGAGGAACAGGGACAGCATTACCAATCTGGCGAAATTGCTAGACAATGTTGTAAGCAAAGCGGCATGATGCACGGAAACGGACACATACGTCTGCTACAATCTTCCTGGGAGTATCATTAGCAGACAAAAATTCATAGTGGTCAGGAAATCCTTGGGCTCGAGCGCATTCTTGAACGCTGAGAATCCGTTTTTGCTAAGAACTCGTTATATCACCCGTCGTCTTGTTCCAACAGACAGAGCACTCACGGACGGGTGGAGGACCGTACCACCCTTGTTGTTTGGTGCGACAGTGGTCAACGCAGTTGCGAACACATGGTCAGCATCTAGGCGCTTATAAAGAGCTGCGAGGAGATGGAGCAGAAGTAGCGACCGAGATGTTCAACACATACATGCATACTTCGTCTCTGCTTGCTTTCGTTTTGCAAGTTCCATCCGTAGTTTTGCCGGCAGACCTTGAATGCATTGGACTAAACATCCTCTTAACGGTATAGGAATTGACTTACTGAACTGATTAGCTCCAGGGACAAGCGGCACGGCGCAGACGCTGAGGAAATTGAACGACAATCAGTGCAACCTATGTACATCGGGTATTTACCGTTCTGCTATGTTGGAACCCCATCGCTTTGTGTAATGATATTTCAAGACTTGATTGAGGTTTCCATCTTGGCGTTGACGCATCCAATTTTGATACCGTGTCAGTGGTTCGGAGCTATATTTGCGTGGTTGTGAGAAGCCAACATAAGGAGGCTTGGAAACCTCGAGGGGGCAAAAGGTTGGGATCTTAAGGACATCCTTGCGCTCTCGGGCTTCCCTCCTGTCCTCTGCTGTAGGCTTCATGGTGACATGTGGATTAATCCTAGACACCTAAGCTCTCAGTCACGGACGATCCACATGCGCGAAAGTACAGACCAGTCAAAAGGGGGCTAGTAGCAACACCGTTATAGTGAGAACGACATACAGACCACATTTATCAATGATCACTTGCCAAGTCTCCGATTGCTTCGTTGATAGTGACAAAATGCAGCGGCGCGGACCGATCGTCATCTAAACCGCTTTCACAGATATTCCGTATGATGGGAAGTAAAACAGAACCCGTTGGTAGTACAACCCGAATCAATTTTATTGGCGAGCAGTGCGTCGGAATTGGCCATTCTGGCATCAATACGTCACGACGTGCTCCCCAAAAGATGACTCGCTTGCGGCCTTGAGGTGCACCATACTGAGCAGCTTGGAGGACGGCAAATTTAGATTGGTATCTGAAGATCGTCAAACGGCATCTAGGTGGACAGAAGACGGAAGATGTACCCGATGGATGCCAAAGCACGCTGGATAAATTTCACAACTGCATATTGTATGCCATTCCTCCTCGAAGTGGTCTTTTGATTGTGACACAAAATTCCAAAAACGTTTTCGAGGAGCATATACATCGGCCGGTAAAACTCGACGAATGCTAGCATATTGCAAACCAGGGTGCTCCTATATGGCAACACGTGAGACCACCGATGGTTGGTGGGAGAAGCGGCCACATACCGTATATCAAAATCTTTCTGTTAAAACAAGTCGTCAGGTAAGGTATATCTCATGTATTCTTCATCTCACCTTGTTGTGATTCATAAGAGAAAAGCTTTGGCATGGAGGACCTAGCAATCTTTTCTTATTCATGCCCCAGCACGGAAACAACCAGGATCACGAACCACCATATATAAAGTCTACATCACCTGGCTTTGGCATGGGAGGTAGTGGTTTCTTATCGTCTAATGAAAGTAGCGGTTTTGGTTTCTTGTTTTCTAGGGTATCAATCGCGTGCTGTAGGCATAGATTAGTACATTGATTGTAAACGATCGTTTCCGGATGATTGCGCCTGCATAAGATATTCGTGAGTCCTGGAGGAATGAAGCACAAACTCAATCTTACTGGTAGGTTCGTGCTGCACTGGGCGAAAATTCAATCGCCCATCGAGTCTCTACAAGGCCGGACAACTCAAAACCAGTCCCGAGACCACCAGCTCCTGCAACCCAAGGTTAATATTACATAAGACACGTGTGCAAACAAAGTCTTACCACTGAACAATTCCAACCCACGCAGGCGACCATGTCTTTTGAGGAGTAGACTCTGCCGTTCCAAAAGTTCTTCCATTGCCTCATGACACTTTCTGCAGGATTTGAATTCGCCTTTCGGCCAATCTTGGAGATCGTCAAGGGACTTGGGTTTCAACGAGCAGACTTGTTGATTGACATAGTAGTGATCATCATGTTTCACCCACTCGTCGATTGCATCAGTGTCACGTTCATGAACCACATAACATTGGCCCTGTAGATCTTCATCGTGCACAATCTCCACCTCGTCTGTTTTGAAAAGCCTACGCTGCATGGATGATCAGGGAGCACAACCGCCGTCTGAGGAGAAGGACCCACGTCATCAGATGGTAATAAGCGGTGCTTGTCTTCCAACTTCACTCTTCTCACCACGTCGTCGTACCTTCCGAACAGTAGGACTGTCACTTCGATCGGAACCTTCATTGCCCTTAGCTTTATTATCTGGCCGATTTTGTAGATGGAGTGTGTTTGTTTACACTTGATGTAGACGAAATCGTGGAGGTGGTACGAAAATTGGTGTTGCGCAAACCCCCCACCAGGAAGAGGACGGGGACGAGCCAGGCTCGATTTCATTGCCTGGAAACCACAAGAGAGGCACTGTTGATGGGTGTCACAGTGAGCAAAGGCGCAAACTGTTTTCTCCTCGGAAAGTGAGACAAAGGAAGCGTCTGCACTGTTGTATAACAAACTGGTGACCATAGTGTGTTAGAGGATGAGTAGACGAAGGTGTAAAATATCATACCCGGTGAAGAAGTCGTTCTCTTCCGATGCGTTCCCATCAACTGGCTCGGGGGCATCTGGGTCAAGCTCGCGGACATTGCACCTTTGTGATATCGCGTCAATATGAATATCTTCGCAGTCTGTTAACATTAAATAGAGAGACTGCGAATGACCGAGCTCCTGAAGAAGAGTCTTTGAGCCGTGGGTGAGCCACTGGCCATGGAACATTTTGTGGCCTCGCTCGTCCTCGAAAAGATAGCATATTCGACAGAACCTGGGGTGTACTGAGCTTCAAAATGGGCTGAGTAAAGTGGCTAGCTTACCAGCGAGAGTTGGCGAGTGAATTGGGTGACTGAGCAGGCTCATGGGTGTAGTTCTTTGCGCGAGCTTTGTTCTCATCTATGCCCGGCTCGACCATAACGGTATCGCCAATCTAAAGGCACGATAAAGAAAAGGGGAGGTGGAATGACTGACGAACGCACAGAATAAACAACACCGTCGACGCAAACGGATTGGTAATAACCCGGATGATCTGTGGGAAGGCCCCATTTGACAGAGTTGGGGTTCGCAAGGTGGACGAGAGAGGCGTGGGTGGGCTGTAACTCATCCATATCAATGTCATCCTGGACAGGGATGTTCGCGAGCTTTATGTTTTGTTCGAAAAGCAAATTTGTGACGCGAGCAATGACAGTGGTGACGACAGTTGGGTTGCGGTGTTCGAGGACTTGAAGTTCCGGGTCACCTGCAGAGATACGCGACTGGGGGCGTGGGCGGGATGAGGTGTATGGCTTGAGCTCGGGTTCGAACTCGTATGAGAGCTGACGACCAAGGAGGGTGCGGAACAAAGGGGTGCGACGGATGTTGATGTGTTCATTTACCTGGAGGTCGTCGAGAACTGCGAGTAAATATGATGTCTGAGAAGGAAATGTGAGGAAAGCAAGCAGGAGATGGAAAAGACATACGACATCATCTGACTGGACATCGGCTTCTGTAATGCTCCTGCCAAGGATTTTGAGGGAGACTGCGACGTCGTCATTCGAGGCAGGAGAGACATCAAGCAAGTGAATAAAATCATCGTAGCCAAGCCTGGGACGAGAGAGGGCGGAGGAGACGACGAGATGGAGGACGCGGTGCTTGAGCCAAAGGCTGGTATAGAAAGGGCTGTAAAGTGGCGATGGGATGTCGAGGATGTACCAAGCATACTGGGTGAGGATGTAGATGTTGCTGTGGATGATGAGAGACAATATGGGCGGAGAGAGTGTGTGGGCACCTGTCAAGACGGCGGTGGCACTTTTTGAGGTCGTGTAGGGAGAACCTCTTGATGGGGGTCAGCTTGACGCGTTGTATGCGGTCCTCGGCAGTCGGGTCGTCGTCACTGCTTTCACGTACTTGGCCTGCGTCCTCTTGGTCTTGATCGTCGTCGTCGTTGTCGTCATCATCTTCGTCATCATTATCTATCCAAGCCTTGACGCAGCCAGAGGCAGAGAAGGACAGACGCGGGTTGAGAGAGAGCTCGAGGAGGCGAGCGACGGGGACGAGTTCGAGACTGGTGTGGTCGTATATGGAAAAGTCGGTAAGGACACGGACGGGGACGTCATCGTCGCGGTCATTGTCGAGGGG
>JBBPRX010000764.1:0-11818 GCA_038093195.1 Boletus fagicola | reverse complement strand
CTGCATTCAATTTGTCACTTCCTTTATTTCACTTAATAATCATTCGGGACCTTAATCAGTGTTCACGGCTGTTTCCGTCTTGACTATCCAACTTATGCTGCAACATTGGCTTTCCGCAGTGTTATTGCATCCCGAGATCGGGGCGTGTCAGGCGGTGAGGTGTTGGGTCATGGATTGATTCCTGGACGTTGGACGGACGAGCGGGTGGACGCTTTTTCTTTGCTTTTTATTGCTTTTTTATGGGGTCGAGTTGGACGACGTTTATTACATACTTAATATCATAGACATGTCGTGTTGTTTTGGTTTTGTGCCCTCGTATCGTACAGCGCTATCCATATGATGTGTCCTGGAAGGAATAGCAAGGCGGAGATCTATTCGTGTTTTCTACAGGCCTATGCTTCATCGATCATTGCATGTCCGATCATTCAATCGTTGTCAATGGGGAGTACTCGGACGAATTGATCTACGATGATATCGATCACCCCTGTCAACTGGTCCGACGGTCTCGGTCCTAAATCGTCCCGGGGCCCACGGAACTCGTTCTCTCATGTCCGTACTTTTCGAAAAATCAAAAGAGGGGGGGGGGGAAGAGTGCTCCGCAGCGAGGATATGATCCGACCAGAATTACATAATTAGGGGCTCCGGCCGTTTGTCAACGCGAAATGACAGAAGTCGGCGTCGGGACGGATCGATCGCCGGCACGGTCGAACGCCCAAGCCCGTTTTGATCGACTCGGAAAACGGATCATATACATACATATTGTGTACAGCACCACTTACGAAGGGGACAATATGTAAACATAAGCATGCCATCATGCCATGGAGGTTGAATATTCATTCGTGTTATAATCGGCTGCGGAGATTTCGGCAAGGAAATCCGAACAAAAAAACAAACTGACACCCACGAGCGCCTGCAAACGAGAAGATCTCAAAAATTTCATCATGCGTTACATGTTATCGTTATCGTGAACCCACCGCACAGTAAGCACCCTTTCGACTCAGGCTAGGCACGAGTCGATGTCGCGGCGTCGTCGCGTGTCCCATCGTCGGATCATCACTACACGATCTGCTCGCATCAACTCGGTGGTCTTGTGAGACTGATCTGACGACGACCATCTTGAATTCTGCGAGCTCTCGGGCCTCTCCTTGTCCATCAGACGGCCTGAAAAACGAATTCCGATCGTCCATCCTTGATGCTCATCACGAGTACCGTACTTGCGATGACATCATGATCGTAACCACGAGCGCCGCATCACAGACGCACCGCGATCGCCGTTGCAGCACGTCATGATGCACATCAGGTCCCCGTCCAGCGTGCAAATTCTATGTTTCGCACGTTCAGTTACGCACCTCCCCGGGAAAAACCAAAAGGTGCGCTACTAGGGGCCCATTGTGCCTCTGTCAAACACGAGTAAATGGGATCGCTCTTTCTTGGAGCACTCTCAGACCCTGACGTCGTTGTTATCCTGATTCCATGAGGACCGTCTGGGCCATAGACGGGCTGGGTCCTAGACTAATCAGTTCCATCCCAACGCAATACATGTACTGCGCCGGTGTCACTAATCGACTCGGATCAGCAAGTTTGGGTACCACGACTAAAGTGGAACAGGAATCAGATCCAGCGAGTGGCGCCGAATTGCACAGCAGAAAGCAAAAAATCGATCGACGCCCCGCCATCGACGAGGTGCTCCGAGTTAACCTTTGTCTCCACACACCGTGGATATTACCAGACGGTACCCTCCCGGGTTGGTCTGCACTGTCAACGTCAAGTCTTGACGTATTGTGGCTGTCGCACATGCGTCTCAGCTCGAGTCGGTACAGAAAACGGTAAACACCGACCAGCACACTATGTTGCCTTTCCCGGTCATGGTCTCGACCGGCCTCGAACGTGAGGCCTTGAACACTTGAACAGCCGCCGATCAAAATTGATGGCCGCCCGCGACCCCACAAGCGAGCGTGTCCCCTGTTTCACTGTAATTCTACGTCGTTGTAGCCCCCCAGTATACATCCACTTTGAGCACTTGCGAACAAGTCACTTACTTGTCAGGAACCCTGTGCTACGCCTAATGGAACCATTTCACACTACTAATCAGTGGTAAAGCTGCCGGTACCGCGATAGGTGTGGGAGAAAGGGGCAGGACACTTTTCGCTTGTGAGGGTGTTGTTCTCCGTTTTGCCGTCAGCTCAGTGCGAATGCCACCACGTCAGCAATGTTGTCAAGACATGTAGCAGCATCGTACCTGGGGTAAGCATTTTTGTTCCATTGGAATGGTCTATGAGATCTAGAGTTACGGTGTAGATGATAGCACATAATAGCATCTCTTGCTTTTTTAAAAAAAACGGAGGGGTCTTGGATATCCGTGAGTGAAGTTACGGCACTTGATCGGCGCACGGGCAGAAGTAGGTCCTTCGAATGGTATGGGGTCAAACGGGAGGTTGACTGAGACGCGAATCGGAGATTGCAATCGTAATAGTATCGTGAGCGTTTGGAGCCGCGGCAGGCTACACCAATTACTGCGACTTGGACACGCTGTCGCCGAGAGGGAAAGTTCGTCACAAACGTCATGACGACGTCGGAATTCACCGTGGGTGCACTTTGTGAGAGTTGTGAATTAAGATCCGTCCGAAGAGAAAGGATAGGGTGAATAAAACGGAACAAGCTGTGTGTTATCTGCGATCAGAAGCCTGAAGGGATTGCATGAAATGGAATACAGAGAGCCCGGAGAGGAGACGGAATGTTCCAATTAGAATGCCAAGGCCACCATCCATGACGAGATCCCTTGGCACAGATCGCATGGTCGGAGTAGCACGGGGGAAAGAATGGCACTGAGAGGGCTTCGCTCCAGGGACATTCACTTGAAACCCTTCGCGGGACGTGAGTTGGCCGACATACCGTGGTAAACGAAGAAGTACCATCGGGAATCCGACATCGATGTGTTTGTTGCTCGTTCACAGAGAGAAACAGGGGTTGAAACGCGCCAGACTCCAGGCTCCAGCTTTGCTTCTAACTCAAAGTGGGTAACACGATTCCCGATACCATCGACATGGAAAGGCGGTATCTCAATCACTTGCATTTGTCGTCTGGGCAATATGAATGGTGCGTGGTTGCGTCTCACGTCCATCTATCGCGGGAGTAATTGAATCATCAGGGGGCAGCTCGTCCGAGAATAGTACAGTTGTGCATTTCCGCCGTGCCATCTGTATGACCGTGAAGTGTTTTGGATACAGTTTCGGTGGTGTTGATCATGGGAAAGAGAATCAGTTCATAGGGTGAGAGATAAGCTTGGGACACTCAATTCACTGTAGTCAGTAGAAAATAACACGTATTGGCGACGCTCGTGCATTACGCAAGGTCCGTGTCAATAGGCGAACATGTGGGTCGAGTGACTGAGGGTGCAGCGACAACCTTGGACGTTAGGCTAGACTCTAAATAAGTTTAGGCTGCAAATGACCATTATTAGCGATCTTCCGAACATCTACCCACCAGTCGTCAGAAAAACCATGAAAACGGGAAGAAGTGCTTGATGAAACCCCTCGGACGAACAACTTGTGCAGTTAGGGTTCACATCCAAGTGCGAATCGTCGGAGAACCTGCGTAGAATTCACGGCGATGGGAAAACAATTGGCCCGTGGAGAGCGGCGGATGTCCCCGATTGTATCCGTAAGTCGAGTTCGCACCAAACCTCGATGGAAAGCTGTTTGCCTTCGTTACCCATGAACGCTGTTGGCACAGTGCGTTGCCGCCTTTAAACACCTGTGACCTTCGTGGAGGCTGAAGTGTATCGCCACCGCCTCCGACGTAAGTGCGTAAGCACTTTCCCGTTCTAAATGATCTTAGAGTCAGATCTACATGATTTCAGCGTAGGGTGGTCCCTTTCGCACCACTCCCTCCAACACCGTATCGTCCGCTCACAGTACACCCGTGAATGTGATGCAATCCAGATCTCCCACTACCGAGGGGAGTCATTCCTCCGGCTCATTCACCAGAGACTCGCCACCGTGACTGATACATTGAGAACAATATTTTGAATGCCCATGCGGACATGGCGAGGGAGGCCACATATGAGTCGACATTTGGATCCGTAAATATGCCCAAGGCGGCCAGCGTAGTCTACGAACCCATGCAAGGGGCCTCTCGTATGATTTGTGAGGTAACCGCAGTAAAGGGTTTTACTGTACCACAGATGTTATTAATGGTCGGTTGCCTGCCAGATATATGACGACCAGGTTCCAATCGTACATGAAAACCATGTAAACTCGCCAAATCTTGTCGAATCAAGTGTGTCTCGGTGTTTGCATTACTCCAGCCATTTCGAACTTACTAGAATAAAGTTTCCAGGGTAAACACCTCTATCGATCTGTTGAGCATTACTTTGGTGTATTAGCATACAAGTGTTGCGCACCAGAGCGTTCTACATATTGTTCTTGGGCATGTGCAGTGTGTTGGCGTAGTCGAGGAATATGTCGTAGAGTAGTCAGTTACATTAGCTGGCGCATAAACGAACACCTCGGGAAATCGTGTAGAGACGCCCCAACATGAACAGAAGAGAGTGTTGTGGACATTACTAAGAGTACCCTATCAATCCCACATAATCAGCAATGTGCTAGTCATGTGGGATAACCTTGCGCCTACCTAGTACCAACGCAGTGTAGGAACCTTTCTTCCATGCAAGAAAATGAGCATTCACAGTACGTACGCGACGCGACTGCAAGTTCATTGGTACCATTAAAGGGCTCGTTGCAGCCACTTGAAACTGACTCCTGCCAGTGTGCAAGTATCAACAGGGTATATTCGGCCAAGGTAACGCAGGACATATCGTAAAACACGGTCTCAACCCATATCCAGATCATCAATAGTTTGCCCAAGGAAGCACAACATTAGTGATCGCCATCTTGTCCCAACCAATGGCATAGACATGACTGGATACATCTATTTAACATGCTTCAAAGACAAGTGAACCTCGAGCTTCCACGGCTGCATCGCACTAAAATGACCTACCAAAAGTGGACTCGATCCACTTAGCTCATGTGCATTCCCTTACCGTAATGCCTCCTGTACTCATGATTGATCGTCCTGATTAACGAATACCAGCGTTGATCCGTTCGGGACAACGCTGTGTTCCAACTATCTCAGCGTCATCAGATCACGGCATACTCCGCAGTTACAGACGAGCTGATGTGACCTATATCAACATCAAGGCGTGTCAATGAGAAATGGTTTTCTAGAAATAATGAACGATCATGAAATGATGTATTTGTGTTCAGTAACCTTGACCATGACACAGTGGTCAAGTTCATAGCAGCGTTTTTTCTTTGGGGGGTACACCACACTGCCAGGTGCCGATCACGATCACGGACACGGTTGCTTCGTATGCCGGAATCTCGGATAGTTCCTCTGCTTCCTGCTGAGCTGCGAGGCAATGAGAGTGAAATGCAGAATGATATGAGGAGGAACCAATTACCTGAGACTATAACCTAAAAACATGAGACCCCAGCAACTGTCGCAGAAAAAGCGGCCATACCAACTTGGATATTTAGTCAAAATCATGCTTGGAATGACCCAGGGAGCCGTCAGAGCCATTCCGTCATCCTCTCTGCAAATACGTGTACTAGACGTGCATCCCGCAGTGCGAGACACCCGCAACTAAGGGGGTTATGACAGCCAAACGAAGTGTAATGTCGTCAGCGATGACTTCGTTGGTTTGCTGGTTTTCTAACACATTACGATCGAACTCTGTGACCACGATAAAGACATCTGGGTAGATACCAGCACGCAATCTGTGAGGGAACCTAAACCAAGGCCTGAGCGTATAATCCTGTCATACTAACGATTGGAACTAACCCACAGGACATCCAGGATACCACACGGCCCAGAAGGTGAGTCGAATGGGCCTATGTTTACTCGTACGTGTACCGAGAGTGATCAGCGTGTCAGAGGCAACCCTCCTGTATTCACCAAACGGTTGGCGGAGACGAGTAGCGAGCTGCGAAGCGCAAAAGGCGCATCTGCTTATCCATTTGTGTTCTATGAACGAAAACAGGGTCGGATGGTTGTGCGTTCAACGACGATGATTGATCGACCATGTCACGTTGGCATAAATCCGTCTTCGTCCATGGGAAGGGTGGGAGCCCGAGGCCGTCAATTGCTACACCCCAAGAAGTGCTCCCTAGTCTATCAGTGCATCAATCCGGGAACAAATGAACAAGTTAAGTCACAAAGCCTTCAGCTCTGGAAGGTTTTCCATTGTCCGCGCGGTAAGTGCGACCCGGGTTCGGATGACTTCCGGTTCGAGTCGCGACTCGGAGTTCGAACGCGATGGTTCAAGCGCTTTGCGACGAACCAGCGAGTCGAGTCGTACAGTAATAGGTCGACGTCCAGCGACTCTACCTCTATGCGCAATTCCGTAACAACGGTTTTCGTCTCTGGATCGATATCTGTGAAAGGTTGGAACAGCGATGTTTCATCTGGAAGAGCTGACTCTGATTTACTAGGCGAGCTACTAGCCACCCCCTCAGTGACATCGATCACACCGAAACCACAACTCCATATTCTAGTTTAACTCTGCAACTTGCTGTCTTGTGAGTTCTATCGTAGAGATGCATGTTTCAGTGCTGACACCGTCGACAGCAAAAATGGTGTTTCTCATGGCCGATGACCTTCCCTCACGTGAAAGCTTGGACGCTGCGCAACTGACCCGACATGGACATTTACGACGATGAAGAACTCCCTTCATCATCGCGCGTTACACCGGACCGTCGTGGCAGGATGACATGCCTCCCACTGGTGGTAAAACAAAGAGCTCATCGTCTTCTTCATCACAAATTCCAGAAGACCCATTATTGATGCCATTCGAATTCAAGCAATTTCTCGAAAGCGAGGTCGCATTCCATTGCTCGGCAGACATGAAAGGGGTAAGGAGCTCGCCGATAAAACAAAGTGGACAACGCTAGCGGATCCTTACCACGGGTAGTCCGGGGTGAGTCTTTACTTCAAGTTATGAATCCATGCGACTTGTATCGACACGCTGACAGTCAGATTGCAGAAAGAAGACTTGCGCTGAAGCGGAAGCAGCCTCTCAGTCGCGATGAACGTGCTCGCTTTGGTCTAGTTCACGACTGGAATGGATTTGTTGGTTCACAGCCATTCCCTGCTTCCAGTCGAAGGTTCGAGTTGATGCTGATCATCTTCTGCCAATCTGCATCCCGAACGCCACGAAAAAGCACATTTTGTGGAAGGTACGCGGCTGGCATGACCTAAATGCACTTTTTTGGATCGCTTAGTTGCTCACCAGCCAATGAGAGGGCTTCAAAGTTCTCATTCAGGCCGTCAGAGTGTCGTCAAGCGATAGCGTTACTCGTCTGCTTTGCAGACAGTGCGATGAGTTATCAGTGACTGCACACTCGTGATAGGACATATTCAATCGGTGAATCTATGATTCCTATCGTCATGACCCAAACATAAACATCGCATTTCCTGCGATGTATACATACATTGACGGAATGCAAAGATCCATATGGGCAAACACCAAGATCCAGGATTCAGAGATTTAGCTAATGTATGGCAGATATCACCTGAGGCGTAAACCTTTACTCCATCAGTAAGCGATGCAGCATGATATAAAGTGACATAACATGCGACAAGATTCGATCTCCTCTTTGTAGATTGGCGGGATGGACAAGCTTGGTGATACAATCGTTTTCCTGGATGAGGCTCTCTTAAAGCTCACTGTCATCTCACGATGCGGCACCAAAGCCCTGTGGTTAGGGACAGAATGGAGCCCGCGCGTACACTGGAGGGCAGATTCGGGGACTTTAAGCACGTCCTGAGAGCTAGCCCTCGGTAACTTGGTTGCATTTGCCATATGCCTTTCGGGGCTGAGTGGCCCGGGGAGCAGGCAACGGCTAGAAACATGGTAATTTCCTCGACAAGACGGACCGTAGTCAGATGGATGATTCCTGGTCCGACCTGGCAGTCCGGATACATGAAAAAAACAAAACAAAAAAAACACCGATCATTTCAGTGAGATATCTACAGTGAATCTGCAGGTTCAGAAATCACAAGTACTTGCCATCTATGCAAGTGCGTAACGGCGAGCTTAGAAGGGATCGGAGAATGAAAGTGGTCCTTCAATACGTGATGGTTTATCCCAGCTGGTTCCACTCGTGAGAACGACCGTCTTCCTACTCAATCTGGTCTGTCCAGGGAGGCCTTAGTAGTCGTGATCAAAGTCAAGACGGGCCGAGGATGTAGTTCGCGTATTAGCGGCGACGCGTTATCTTTCGATGGCGTTACCCAGTATTCAGCGTTGTCACGGCCAAATATTGGGTGGACGCAATCGAAAGATAACTATGATCATGCATAAAGCTGAATACTGATCATATGATGATGGCTCGAAGAACTCCAACCGACTGCGTAGCCCACCTACCTCAACGGTTTCCGTTTCTCCTTTGTCCTCCCGACGTCGAGAATCCGAGAAAATCGACAGTCAGAGCTGACTTTCGAGTTCCGCTGACCGTTATCTATCAGACAAGGAGCTCGGGCCGGCTGTCGCTCTCGCAGTCGTTCGTGCAGTCTTGGCCATGGCTATGGCGCAAGTGCACAGCCGACAGGGAGCACGTTCGCCGGTGCGTGTCTACATCGTCCTCGAGTGGGTCAGATCGAACACGAGACGCGATCGTTTCGCACTACGCATACCCTTTTCCATCGTCTATCCAGATACGCATTTGCGCACACGATGACAAAAACCAAAACTTGAACCGCGGTGATACTAGTCCCTCCCCCCGTCCCCTGGCCGTTTGTGAGCACCGTCTGGCGGCAGACTTGGCGACAACGACAGGCATCTCATCCCTGTCCCCGGGACTCGGAGAACGCGACATGCTCGAGGACGCAAAGTCCTCGCTCGTGCCACGAGTTGCTTCCGCGGCGTAGGTCGGTGCGTATCGATGTCGGATTCTCGATCATGATCATGTATGACGCAGACGCAAATGCCTCGGCTCGGCCATGGACAACCGTACATGCCCGCGGACCGCTGGATATGACACTAGCACGACGTGCTACTATCCAAGTCATGCTCCTGCCGTGGCTTCCCCCGTCTGCGCAAGAAAGAGGAACGGTGTACATGGCCCGGCTATGCTACCTAGTACGCTTTTGCAATATACCTGCTTTGCTCGTCCTCTTGAGGAGCTTGGCCCTACGCTCAGCCCACTACCTCCCACCGAGCGTTCTCGTTCGATCATGGTTTTCGGTTCGCAGGCGGGGTGAGGCCATGTCTGGAAGGCATCGAAGCGTTACCTTGTATGACACGCCTGCGGTAAAATACGGTACGACCACCACTCTCCCGCTGACGTTTTCATTATTGGCGTTCAGGGGGCGTAACATTGCCGTTGCCTTCCCCCCGTGCTCATGCCACACCGTGTACTTCGTCTTGTTCCGGTTGAAAGACCCTCCAAACAGTCAAATCCGCTCATTTCCCTCGCACAGATCATGAAAACCAACCAACTTGGGGCAATTCCAGAAAAAAAAGAAATCTCATGTATAAACGATGACTATAACGTATTAGGGACTGCAACGCCGCACCCCCTCATCCACCAAGGACGAGGGAACAAGCGCATCTACACTATCAAGGAGATAACGGGATAGTTATTATATATGAAACAAATTGAACAAATGCCAGAATGAAAGGTATGACTATAATAGTGTTTGTAAAATCGGATCACACAACGGAGCAAAAAATAAAGTCAAATGAGCATGAAGAACGAACCTAAACTAGAGAAACAGAAAGGGATAAATGACAACCAAGCGACGACAACAAGCCTATATGCACATGAAAGCATGTTTTTCAAAAAAAAAAGAAATCATAGATAATAGCCTAACAGCATGGGTGAATTCGGGGTAGGTGAGGACTCTCGGCATAATGTTAATGTCCCGCTGGCGACAGGAACCAAAATAGGCCAACCAGCGTGCTTGAACCGACGACGGGAGTGCGAGTGGGGCTTGAAAAGACCATGGAGCGAGTATACGATAGCAAAAACGAAAGCGAAGCCATATTTTTGGGAGAAAGGTGATGGGGTATCATCGTCGCGTCCTCTATTCCCGCGGCGGAGCGGACTCAACAGGCCAGATCGACTCGCGGCTTCGTTCCCGCTCACTCGTTCGAGCAAGAGGAACCGGGGGTGACGCCGAATTCAATCCCGTCTGGGGAGGCTGCTGAGAGGGTTGCTCGTGGGATGGGGGTTGTTGAGGTGCGGGCTGAGGTAACGTCTGCGTCTGATGCTGTGGCTGTGTTTGTGGTGGGGATGGCTGTGGGGATGGCTGCGGCGCACCCATCATCTCGTCGAGTCCGCGCTTGATGCCTGCCATCATCTTATCTGTCTTCTCGATCAGATCCTCCAATCGCCTACGTTGCTCATGGAGCTCCAGGTAATGTTGCCGCAGTTCGCTCGCTGTAGGAACGACTGCCGTCAATACCCCGTTCAAGGCGTCATGGGGGGGTGGCGAGTGTCCATGTCCGAGGCCATAATACCCATGACCCACACCATGTGGTGGAGGCAGAACATAGCCGACACCCGCAGCAAGTCCAGGGTTCAATGGAGAATGCGTTCTGCTAGGTGCATTAGAACCGGACCGCATATAGCTGGACGGTGCACCGCTAAAATCACGAGCACCAAGAAGACCAGGTGGACCGTACCCATATCGTTCCCCTAATGCGGCGTTCAATGGAGGTAAATCGAGACCAGCGTGAGGCGATCCGATAAATGCTCCATGACCCGAGGGAACGCGTCCAAGGTGGTGCGCGAAACGATCCAACTCGGGACCCGGTTGCATGACCCGAGGGAGCGAGTGACCACGATCTCCAAGTGCTTCCACAATTTGATGATGCATACTCAGCGCACCTTCAGCCCATAAAGAACTGTGAGAGTCCCGAGAGGCTTTTCGTGCGGATGCACGCTCACCCTTGCCCCGTCCTCGCCCACTGCTCTCATGTGGCGATTCGTCTTCAGGGTCGCCCATATCCTCGTCTTCGTCCTTCTCCCGAGTACGGCCTTTCTCACGATCGCTCTTCCCCCTTCGAGCTCGTTTCCGCCGAGGCTGGGGTTCTTCGACCTCGTTATCACTCTCCTCCCCTCCCGTGTTCGCATGTTGGCTGCCACCTGATTGGCCGATTCCGACGAGAGCTTCTGCCGCTTGATGATCTGTTATGCGTGCCGAGGACATGCCAGCTGCGGCGGGAACTCGTTTCCGTCGCTTGATCACAGTCTTCTTCATCGAATTGGGGCGATGAGTGCCATGGAGCTTAAAGTATAGACCTATTGATGGGACAGCAGTCAGCCCAATATGTCCGGCGATGCTCGATTTGGATAACAACGTAGAAGGGAAATTTATGAAACAAACGAGAACATCAGCCAGCACGACCCGGACGTGAAAGGAAGAGAAGTTCCCACCAGTATCGGTGATAAGATAAGGAGAAGCGGTGCAGAAGAAAGGAAAGATATGATGACATCAAACGCCCCGACACTTGAAGCGAAAGACATGCGCGCATTCCGGATGGGATCAACGTGCACCATGTCGTCCGTTTTACGAAAAATAACCAGTGTCCAGGGAATAATGACGACGGCAAGGAAACACGCCCCCAAGCACAGCAGACATGAAACGAGATAGAAACGCACCGCATGCATTGCAGATGTTGTTACCCACATCATCCCTCCTCCAGAGCGGGGTGGTGCTGGTACCACAGTTTGCGCAGCTCAGTGCTCCGACTGCTGACTTGGCCTTCTTCGCGGGTGTGGGGCTTTCACCCTCCACGCCAGGCGAGGAAGTG
>JBBPRX010000763.1:0-11820 GCA_038093195.1 Boletus fagicola | reverse complement strand
ATTCCTCTGCTTTGGGATAAAGCTTGTTTGGTCTGTCTTCTTTAGGAATGAAGACATATGCTTTGCAACCAAACACCTTAAAGTATGAAACATCTGGTGTCTTCCCATTCCATTCAGAAATAGGAGTAGCCCAATTGTGGTGATGCATGGGTTAACGGTTGTAAATATGTGTCATATCCCGTATAATCTGATAAGTATAACTCCGATCCTCGAAACTCATTCCATTCCCATACATATGAACTCTGGTGTGTTCTCACTTGAGACGCAACTCCTGACCTCCGTACTTGTACCTTAGTTTCTCTCCATTCTCTTTCTCTCATAAAATACTATTGTTTTCTTTCTCATGGTTTAGTTCCGTTCTCAGTATCTCTCCGATCCTGTGCTCGCTTAGGAGCACAGCTCCGGCAACCTCAGTGTTCCAGAGATACTTACAAACCTTTACGACCTCCATTACTAATCTCCATCCTCTGTTGTATACATATAAACCTCCGGTACTCCTCTGTATTTCCTCCGTTCAAATATCAATCAAGATAAACTCCTTTCTCCATCTGAGCCTTGATGGCTCCACTCTGATCCCTCCCTCAACTTAGCATCCTTGACACTTGAAGTCCTTTAACTCTGATCTCCTCCGAAATCCGGGACACCTAGACTTTGACAAGGGCGCACCACATACAGTGAAGCCAAAGTCCCATTTGACCCAAATTAACTCCACTCCTTCGGAGTTCCCTCCAGAGTTTACCCGGTCTTAACAGTATATTCGAACTCTACTTGTCATAAGTCTTTAACCCTCCATGGCTACACGTACTACCAGATCTTGCACTTGCACCTTAGGCATGAATCGCCCCCCATCCCCACAATACAACCCACTAAGCTTCTTTGGAAGTAGTCAACGAGGTCCAGAACTCGTTGATCAATTCCATGGATTCTCCACCAGACACACACCCACATCCATCTCTCAAGGGTGTCCTCCCCTGGAGTCCCCTACTTCCGGAGGCCACATCATCAAGCTTAATGAAGAAGAAGAAGATGTCAAGGCCTCTTCTCATAGTAGCCAACAATCAACTCAAAGGGCATCCTCCTTCCAAACTCTGAACGCCGGTGATGCTCCAGGAGCTCCGGGCTTTCCAGGAGATGACCCTGATAGTGATCCGGATGACAACAGTGATGACCCCGACTTCCACGTATATGACAAACCAGACAAAGAGACTGATGATGAACACATCCTGCGAAACACCCTCATCCTGCTCGCCAATGCCATCAATGGTCTCACTCACCCCACTCGCCGTACCCCCTCCGACTCTACCCCCGGTACCAAAGTCTGAGAACCGGACCAGTTTGATGAAACAGACCCCACAAACTCCAGGTCTTCTTGGTACAATGCAAACTCAATTTCCAAGATTGCCCTAGAGCGTTTAGCTCTGACCATGCCAAGGTGACCTTTGTGCAGTTGTACCTCAAGGACATGGCTCTGGAATGTTCGAACTGGACCTCCTCCAGATGGAAGATCCAAACCAACATCTGTTCTGGATGGACAACTACAAGGAGTTCGTCCTGGAACTCCAGATGAATTTTGGTCCGCATGACCCCATCAGAGATGCGGAGCACCAGCTTGATCACTTGTCCATGAAAAAGGGACAACACATCAATAAGTATGTGGTCGAGTTTAATAGGGTTGCTTCGCAAGTCTGAGGATATGGAGAAGGTGCCCTCTGGCACCATTTCTATAATGGTCTGCCAGACCACATCAAAAACGAAATATCTCACATTGGAAAACCCCTGACACTCTCCAAGCTTCGTCACCTTGCTCAGGCAATTGACATGTGCTACTCGGAGCGCAAGTCTGAAATTAGCCGTCAGACAAAGACTCCCTCTGCCCAACCCTCTTCCTCTAAACCCCCCGAGAAATCATCCACCTCCATGTCTACCTCTGCTCGTCCCTCCACTTACACCAAGGAGTCTAAGGACTCCAAAGGCAAAGGTGCTACTACCTCTCCAAAACCGGACCTGTCATTTAAATTAGGGAAAGACGGCAAGCTCACCTCAGAAGAGCGAAAACACTGCTTCAATAACAAGCTATGTACATATGTTCTGTGGTTCTGCTGGCCACATGGCAAAGGACTGCCTGAAGTCTACCTCCTGGGCAGCTAAGGGCCGCACAGCTATGTACCACCACCACTCTGGAACTAAATCGGAGATCTCCACCTCGGAGGCAAAAAAATAGTCTGCAACCTTTCTGACTCTGCATGGACAGAAGGTTGTGTTGAACCCGCCTGTGCACCTAAGGAGATCCGTCTCAACATGTCCGCTCTTTCAGATCCTAAGTCGCTTATGCCCTCAGTCACTTTAGTATCTTATCTGATCTCCCCATTCCCTGCACTTGTAGACTCTGGTTCCTCCGACTCTTTTATTAATACAACATTCATTAATAAAAATGGACTTTCCATCTACCCCGTGCCTCCACTCCAACTCTGCCTCTTTGATGGAATATCCAACAGCACTATCACCCAAGCCATTAGCCTCTCCATCCATTTCCCAACCGGTGACATCACTCCAACGATGTTCTACGTCACTCTGCTGGATTCTACCTGTTCCCTTGTTCTAGGACACAACTGGCTCACCCGCCACAATCCATTGATTGATTGGGTTTCAAGCAGTATATCATTCCGTACACCTGAACAGTGTCTGCCAGCACCTCCAAGCTCTCCTTTGAAGCCTGCAGAATCACTTCCTCCGGCTGAACCTACCCCTGATCCACCATGTTTTTCAGATCACAAGGCTCCACCTATAGCATTGATCAGTGCTCCAGCATTCACACTGGCCTGTCGTCTAGAAGGCTCTGTACAGTTTAACCTGCAGCTCCGCCTCCATTACCCCTCCTGAACAGGTTGATCTCTTCAGAGTCCCTCCGGAGTATCACAACTTCTCTGATGTGTTTAGCAAGAGCAAGGCTTCCACCCTTGCTCCACATCGCGAACATGACCTAAAGACCTCTCCCTCCAGTTTCTCTATGTCTTCGGACAAGGTGCAGACTGTGCAGAAGTGGCTGGCACCTTGGAAAGTCAAGGACATCCAGTCCTTCCTCGGTTTCGCAAACTTCTACCATCACTTCATAGTGAACTACTCCGATATTGTTGTTCCTTTGACGCGCCTTACTCATAAAGGTGCTCCGTGGAACTTCTCCGACGACTGTCGCTTCGCTTTCCAGAAGCTGAAGGAGGCCTTCACTACAGCTCCGATCCTTACTCACTCGGCTCCGGATGCTCTGATGATCATACATAGAGACTGATGCCTCTGACTACACCATGGCTGGTATCATTTCCATCCATTGCCCGGATGAAGAAATCCAACCAGTCGCTTTCTTCTCTCAAACCCTCACCACTCCTGAACTCAATTATGACACCCATGATAAGGAGCTCCTCACCATTCACAAGTCCTTCCGGACTTAGCAACACTACCTTGAAGGTTCTGGCACTCCGATCGACGTCATCACCAACCACAAGAACCTCGAGTACTTTGCAACCATGAAACTCCTGACTCACCAACAAGCCTGGTGGTCGGAGTTCCTCTCCCAATTCCACATGATCATTCATTTCCACCCTGGACAGCTTGGTGTGAAGCCCGATGCCCTCACTAGATGCTGGGACGTCTATCCCAAAGAGGGGGATAAGGACTACGCTCGCGTCAACCCCCACAACTTCTGTCCAGTATTCACCCAGGAGCAACTCGCTTCATCCCTACAAGCAACTTACCTCACAGCCCCAGTACTCCGGGCTAGTACATTGTTCGATGTTGAGCAACTCCACAGTGATATACTCTCTGCACTCCCCTCTGACCTGCTGGCTGAACTCCACATGTCTGACACCCCCGACTCCCGCTGGTCTGTTGATGATGACGGATTCCTCCATCTCGACAACCGCATCTATGTCCCCAATGCTAATGACCTCCGACTCTGTGTACTCTGGTACAAACACGACCATCCCCTCTCCGGACATTTTGGCCAGAACCGGACACTGGAACTTGTCCGTTGCGAATACACCTGGCCAGGAATCAGGACCTTTGTCAAGAAATATGTTTCCTCCTGTACAGCCTGTGCCTGCGTGAAGGTTCCAAGACATTGACCATATGGGTTGTTGAAACAACTCCCCATCCCTGAGAAACCATGGAACTCCATCTCCATGGATTTCATCGAACAACTCCCTGCATCCTCCAGATTTACAGCTATACTCAACATTGTGGATCGTCTATCCAAACAGTGTATGTATCTTCATCCTGACACACGACACAATTACATCTCCAGCATTAGCAAAACTATTTCTACTCCATGTCTTCTCTAAGCACGGAGTTCCTTCCCACATCACTTCCGATAGAGGTTTGGAATTCGTGTCCCATTTCTTCTGCTCACTAGGGAAAGCCTTGGACATCCGCCTCCATTTCACCTCTGGTTATCATCCCAAGGGAGATGGTCAGACAGAATGTATGAACCAGACGCTCAAACAATACCTCTGAGTCTACTGTAATTACCAGCAAGACAACTGGTCCAAACTCCTACCCCTAGCAGAGTTCGCGTACAACAACTCTCCAAGCACTACCACTGGTGTTTCACCATTCTTCGCCAATTAAGGTTACCATTCCAACATCACAGTACATCATGTGTTACGATCACAATTTAACCCCTATCTTTTGCTTATCTAAGTCACATGACTTCTCTTTCAGATTTCTTCCATATGATGTGACATTACATAACAGGTCTAGAACCTAACACATGTTTTATCTCATGTTTTTAATCTCCGTGACCTAGAACGTTCTAGCATTGCTTATTTAATTACCATACCTTCTAGAATGTTCCCTTATCATACACGAAGCATGACATCATAGATATGCACGGACCAGTATCATAAAATGTACAAACACCTGTAGTAGTATAAATACTCGAATGTCAATGCCCCAAGAACTTCAGTCAAGTTCTTGTTGGGTTTCCCTCAACTCATCTTTACTCTATAAGCAAGTCTCTTGTGTGAGGTGGCCCAAGTCTTTATTCAATTTGAGGTCATCAACATTAGAACTTGACTTTACAACTTCCATCACTTCACACTCTACTTCATACCAACTGTTTGCATATGTGGCCCCTAGCGTTAAAGGGAACTGCCGGACTCGAGGCATAACGAGCACTCTTCTACCCTTCACATTCCTCATCCACTTGGACACCCAATTTTGTTTTACATAGTCCGTCTCTATACCGAGACAGAAGGTGCTTAGCTATCTAGGGTGGCACAGCAGTGACCTTGAGTGGTCTTAATTGGTTTAAACACCACTGCAAAACCCTTTTACTTTCTTCTGTGATTTATTGCGAGTCCTCGTGAGGCTCATTTATTTTTTACCTTTACTTCACTTTGTCTTGTAATGCAAGAGCATTTTGTGCCCACCCAAACAAAGTTACATTACATTTTTCTACGGAGAAGTCAGGAAGGCTATTGGCCTGATTCTCACCATCGGCTGGAGTGAGCTTGTCCTTGCCTTTGGATTCTTTTTTCTTTTTGGATGTTTTCAATGCACTTCCCCTGAGACGGGATTTTCCCGGATCACCAAGCTCTCTCCTTCGAAGTCAAGAAGGAAGATACCCCTTTCGAACTACCACAGTTCAATTACGACCCAAATGACACATACAACATCAAAGTCAAACCCAAGGAGTTAACTGAACAGTTCCTTGAATTCCTAAAAGCGGGCTTTACTGATGGAGAAAAGCCGCTACACCCCTACAAAGTGGAGGCAATTTACGAGCTTCCAAAACAAGTTATCATCAACCCATATACCTGGGCGGAAATAGCCCAACCTGTGGGATCCAAGAGGAAATGAATCGGACTTCTCGATACTGAGCCAACAAGGAAGTCCCTACGCATCATCGCACACACCACCACCACCACCACCACTACCAACAATGGACCCACGGGACCAAATGATCGCCGACATGCAGGCACAACTTGCTGCAATGGCACAACAAATCGCCACGTTCACAGCAGCAAGCGCACCAAGGGCTGACATAAAAGTCAGCAAAAAGGTGGAAATTGTCCTGGACCCTGGTTGGTTTGACGGGTCATATAAATTTTACGAAATCTGGTGGATACAGATGGCTACCTACCTAGGAGCTAATCAAGAATCATTTAATGACGATGAGAAAAGGATGACTGCGGTTCTCTCAAGAATTGGATCAAAAGACGGAAAAGACGACAATGGGGCTAGCAAATGGGCCCGAAACCAACTAAAGAGATACCTTGAAGGGTCTCAACATGGATGGCCTACACAGTCACAATTACAAAAAATAATGGACGAGAGGTTCAAGCTGGGCAACGCCAAGGACATGGCTATGGACAATTTGTCCAAACTTTACCAAGGTCCTAAAGAAAGGACAGAGGCATACCTCACCCACTGGTATGCCAAATATATCAATGCAGAACCAGAAGATCACATGGGGGTCTTCTTTTTGGAGAAAAGCGTCAGGAGAGACGTAATCCAACAAATTTACTTAGAAGGAAAATGCCAGACTAAGGTCGAGGACTACATGTCCGAGATCAAGAGAGTCAGCATTATCAAGGAGGCTTTCACCTCAAGAATGTCGCAAACCCACATGTGGACACAAGGGTCCAATGCACAAGGAAGCTCTTCCGGACCAAAAATGTTCAGTGGCTGAGGAGAGCCAATGGACATTGACACCGTACGTACCGGCAAAGGGCAGTGTTTCAACTGCCAAGGCCCCCATCTAGTCCGGGACTGTACTAAACCCCAAAAAGAATGTACAGAATGCCACTTCCTTGGGGGAGGGCATCGCAAGGGTTGCTCACAAATGGGCAACACAAGCAAGGATAGATGCACACGATTGTGCCAATCAGAGGATGCTCAAAAGGCATCAAACGGAAAAGGAAAGGAGGATGGCAGAATGAAGAAGACCATTGCTGCCATGGACTTTGAAGCTGCGAAGGCATACTTTGCATACTTAGTAGCAAACGAATCAGGAAAAGAGTAAACCGTGTGAATGAACCGGGTGTTTGCATGGGTACGGACAAAAAGAAAATAGATAAAATACAAAAAAATAGTTTTTCTATACTCTCTGATTACAGTATGTAGAATATGGTGAAGAAGAAGAAGAGTTCTTCAACACCCAGGATAGGACATTAGATACATACGATTCATTTTCACAAACCCAGACCGGGTCTCCATTTATGGAGCTTGCTGCAGGGGAATGCAGGCTTAATTCGGTCAAGAAAAAACCAAAAAAATTAGACAATGATTCAGTAGATACTAGTATTTATGAAACCCCGGAACAGATCTGCCTACATACAGTCACCCAACGAAAGGAGATCAACTTGGACATCAAGGTAGCTTCGGCTACAACCAAGTATAATATGAAGGAAACAAAGGCATTACTAGACAGTGGTGCCAACGGAATATTTGTTGATGCCGCATGGGCAAAGACAAACAAAAATTTTAATGTGGATGGAACTAAGAATTCAGCAGGAAACATTACCCATACTGCCAAAATAATCATCAATTACCAAGGACACCGTGAAAAGCTAGTAGCAGAAGTCACCGATCTAGGAAAGAACCCGATGATCTTGGGATATACATGGCTTTCAAAGCACAACCCAGAGATAGACTGGCAGAAAGGATCAGTCACTCTAACATGTTGCCCACGCATGTGTTATATGTTTTCCGACAGACCAGTATTCGTTAGAACCTTAGAAGAAAAGGAAATGAGTGATATGCCGTACATCTACAAACGGTTATGAAAGACAATGTCTGAGCAGCAGCAGAGTGCCCCAGTTGCAGAAAAGACTGTATAAGAAATGATACCGAAAGAATTCCACAAATTCCTCAATGTGTTCTCAAAGAAACACTCAGAACGTATGCCAGAACGAAAACCGTGGGACCACACCATAGAGATGAAAGAAGGATTCAAACCCCGAAAGGGAAAACTTTATCCTATGTCCACGGAAGAACAGAGGGAGGTATCAGACTTCATTGACAAACAATTACAAAAGGGATACATTAGACCATCCAAATCCCCTCAAACATCACCAGTCTTCTTTATTCCAAAGAAAGATGGCAAAAAGAGAATGGTACAGGATTACTGTTATCTCAATCAATGGACCATCAAAAACAACTACCCACTCCCCTTAATCTCCTGATTGGTTGATCGATTGAAAGGGTCGAAGCTATTTACAAAAATGGACTTATGGTGGGGGTACAATAATGTACACATCAAAGAAGGAGACGAATGGAAAGGAGCCTTTGTATGTCACAGAGGAAGCTTTGAACCACTAGTTATGTACTTCAGACACACCAACTCCCCCGCCACTTTCCAAGCCATGATGAATGACATTTTTGCTGATATGCAGGCAGTCATTATTATCTACATCGACAATATCTTGGTTTTTACCAAAAATGACAACCAAGAAGAACACGACCAAATAGTACTCAAGGTACTACGTTGATTACAAAAACATGACTTATTCATCAAACCTGAAAAATGCACGTTCCAAACCAAGAAAATCGATTTCCTTGGAATGATTGTATCCAAACAAGGAATTGAAATGGAACCATCCAAAGTTTCAGCTATCAAGGAATGACCAACTCCCACGAACGTAAAAGGAGTACGAAGCTTTTTAGGTTTGGCAAACTTTTACCGCCATTTCATCAAAGACTTTTCTATTGTGGCTAGACCATTAAATGATCTCACAAAAAAGGACCACGCTTGGCGTTGGTCAGAAAAGGAAAAAAACATGTTTGATACGCTGAAAGAAGCTTTTACGTCAGCTCCTATTTTAGCTTATCTGGAGGATCATGCCCAATATCGCCTAGAATGTAATGCCTCAGATTTCACCACAGGGGCTGTATTATCTATGGAGAAAGAAGGGAAATGGCATCCGGTGGCATTTTCGTCACACTCAATGACCCTGGAGCAACGTAATTACCCTATTGCGGACAAGGAAATGCTGGCCATAATTCACAGACTAGAACAATGGCGTCATCACCTAGAAGGTGCTGATAAAACTTTTGAAATTTGGACAGATCACACGAACCTCCAATACTTCATGAAGTCACAAGACTTGGACTGCCGACAAGCAAGATGGGCACAATACCTCTCACGGTTCAATTACGAACTCATTAAGAAACCAGGGACATCCATGGGAAAAGCTGATGCTCTCTCTAGATGAGAAGACCACGCTGTAGGGATTGAAGATGACAATAAAGGAGTCACAATGATCCCCGTGGAGTGTATTAGGTGAACCAATGAGGTTTCGTTCGTACATGCAGAAGAAGAGAAGATCTTAGAACACGTCAGGAATGTGCAGTCTAAATTAAAGAGTCCACGATGGTGGGATGGGAATGAGAAGAAGATGGTCTTTGCAAGACCAATGGAAAATCTGCATGCCTGAGCAGCAAGATCTCCATCAGGATATAATCCAACTTTACCACGATTCCACACTGTGTTAAGTCCATGCACTCCAGTGTAACTCTGGATTCTCGGAGTTACTAAGGGGGCGGGACATGGCTTCACCGTGTGTGGTGCGCCCTTGCCAATAGTCTCGTGGTCCTGATTTACAGAGAGTTCGGAGCGGTATGGAACTTAAGTACTTTCGAAGTACTAAGTCGAGCAGAGATGACAGAGGAGAGTCGTTGAGACTCAAGGTCAGAGGTCAGGAGTGAGAACTAAGTTACATAATATTTGAACTAAGGAGAGAGTACAGGAGTTACAGGAGTTTATATACTACGGAGAGGCATAGGTTTACTGAGTCAGATTGGTAAAGGTCTGGAGGTGACGAATAATCGGAGCTGTGCTCCTAGGCAAGCACAGGATCGGAGAGGTACTAAGGGCGGAACTATACTAAATAGGGGTGACAGGAAGTATTTATGAAAGAGAGAGAAAACGGAAGGTAGTACGGGTCAATGTCCGGAAGTCCAGAGTTGCATCTTTCAAGAGATCACACCGGAGTTCGTATGTACAGAGACGGAAATGGTGCGGAGCACCAGAGATGGACTTAGTGTTTGCATGGGATATGACACACTGGCAGGTCATGGTGGCACAGAGAAGACTTTAGAGTTAGTCTCATGCTATTACACCTGGGAGGGTTCCCATGCCCAAATAAAGGACTATTGTTCACGATGCGAGAGATGCGCTTGGATAAAGCCGACAAATGTTCCACTGGCTGGAAAATTAAAGCCTAATCTGATACCAGAAGGACCCTGACAGGACATCTCCATGGATTTTATCACAGACTTTCCTGACTCGAGTGGCTGCAATAGCATCCTCGTCATGGTAGATGGATTCTCAAAAGAAGCTTGCTTCATTCCCACCACCAAAACGATCACAGCATTGGGAACCACTAAATTATATTGGGATCATGTATGGAAGGTTCACAGCCTCCCCCGATCAATCATTTCAGACCGAGGACCACAATTCTCGGCACAACTCATGAAGGATCTCAGCAAAATGCTAAAGATCGAACTCCACATGTCCATGGCTTTCCACCCACAAACGGATGGCCAAACAGAGCGAGTCAATCAAAATCTTCAGTAGTTTTTATGGTTGTTTATGGCCAAGAAACAAAATGAATGGTCTGAATGGTTAGTGCTGGCGCAATTCTCTTATAACAATAAGGTTCATTCCATGACCAAGAAGTCACCCTTCGAAGTCACACGCTCATATGTACCACGCATGGGAATAGAACCATTATCTAACGTAAAAGCACCATCTGCAACGGAATTTGCCAAGGACTTTATTAAAACTCTCATGGACATCAAAGAAAATATGGAAAATGCCCAAAGCCATATGAAGGCCAAAGCAGACAAAAAGAGAAGCGAAGCACCTATATATAAAGAAGGCAACCAAGTTTGGTTATCAACGGGAAACTTAAACTTGCAAGAAACTTGCCAATCACGAAAACTTACAGAACGGTGGCTGGGCCGCTATAAAGTATTAGAGATGGTGGGAATGAATGCTGTCAAGCTTAAACTCCCACGCCACATGAAAATACATCAAGTGGTTAATATCTCACGAGTTAAATCTTATAAAGAACACCTCCCAGGTCAAGTTATGTATAAACCTGGACTGGTACTGGTTACCAATGAAGGACATGAGGAGTTCGAAGTAGATTATATTGTTGCTTCCCAATTGAAGGGTCGCACACTAGAGTTTTTGGTTCACTGGAAAGGAGAAGAAGAAGAGGGTCACATATGGGAAATTGAAGGACATCTCGCCAATGCAAAGGAGGCAGTACGAGAGTTCTATGTCAAAAACCTGGTGGCACCCTGTTGTCTACGAATGACACAAATGGACTTCACAACTTTATTTAACCCTTATGAAAATTACACAGATGCACTGCCTATTTGGTCTCACCTGGAATGCGAACCATAGGAGGGGGATAGTGTTATGATCACAATTTAACCCCGATCTTTTTCTTATCCAAGTCACGTGACTTCTCTTTCAGATTTCTTCCATATCACGTGACATTACATAACAGGTCTAGAACCTAACACATGTTTTACCTCATGTTTTTAATCTCCATGACCTACAACGTTCTAGTGTCACTTATTTAATTACCGTACCTTCTAGAACATTCCCTTATCATACATGAAGCATGACATCATAGATATGCACGGACCAGTATCATAAAATGTACAAACACCTGTAGTAGTATAAATACTTGAATGTCAATGCCCCAAGAACTTCAGTCAAGTTCTTGTTGGGTTTCCCTCAACTCATCTTTACTCTATAAGCAAGTCTCTCGTGTGAGGTGGCCCCAGTCTTTATTAGATTTGAGGTTG
>JBBPRX010000762.1:0-11820 GCA_038093195.1 Boletus fagicola | reverse complement strand
CGTGCTCTTTGGCACATTTACTCCCTTCTCAAGTCCTCTTCCATAAGGACTTCAATAACTCGATCATAGCCTTCTGCTAGGCTTTCCTCATACACTTCTAGTCCTTGTCACTCCTCTCTAGTGACTTGCACTATCTAGTCCCTCCTTGGACTACTCCATCTACTCATCATACCTCAACTCTTGTTATTTGGTGTAAGAACCCCTACACCATTTCCTCTTTGCTGTTCACCTCTGTCATGGTACTTCTATTTGGATTACCAGAAACTCTTGTCCAGTTTCAATATACAGGGCAGGTGACCATAATGGTCCTCGGGGAGTGCAGTGCCAAGCTGTGCCAAGCCATGGCTAGGTACTTACTGTACAGCTTGAGTATACTGTAAGTACACATTTGGGACATTATTTATTGCTGGTGGGGAGGAAAGCAAGTAAATAAGCCTAATTATAAGTTGTGCCACTGTTTTACACCATGCCTAATAAGGCTTCCACATCGGGAACCATAGGTGGGGCAATGTGAATAAATGAGTGTTATGTCAAGATACTGTATGCTTCAATGCTGTCTGCACAGAATCAGATTCGGTAGTCTGGGACCCAACCTGTCAGATCTATGAGGCAAGCCTCGACAGAGAGTTTAAGGTCTTACGCATCGGCAGTACATCATTCCCTATCTCTGCTTCTGCCCTCGACCTTTGACCATTTTTGTCTGGCTCGTCTAATTGCGTCAGCGGCATTTCGGCATGGATGTCAAGTAGTACATGCTTGCTTGAAAATGTTTCTCCCCGTAGTCGGCGTGGGAACAACTCACCACATCTCTGTAGTGTTGTCAACACCTTCAATCCGTCGATCGGTTTGTTGAACAGGATGATCCCCCAGAATCGTGCCGAGTCCGTGGCTGAGCGACAGTACGAAGCGACCTCCACCTGCCAACCATTCATCAGATGAACAGATATCGCCGACCATCAAGTCCCAGTAGCTGTTGGCAGAGGTACATGCTTCATATGTGCAATTATACGCCAGCGCCAAAAGTCACAGCTACAGCCTACGATTCGGAATAAGCAGTTAGAGGAACAAGAGCCAACGCAAATTTTGAATGGTCCTTGCGTTCGCCGACGCTCCGAGGCACGAACGTCCAACTGTATGTGATATTTTTCATATTATGGGTCCACACCACGAATGAACCCCGCGCCACATTACGCTCAAGAAAATCACGGTTGTTCACCATCATTCAAGGATCGTGCCATCCATATCGACTGAGTTGACCTACCCAGTGTTCTTGACGACGAACTTCAAGTTCTGCCGTACCGCAAAAGTAACTGCAGCCTGTATGTCCTCCACTGAGCGTTCCTTTATGCCGATGACTGACATGCTCCCTTGTGCCCGTGATGGCCGTGTTGATATAACACGCGTCGACGGTGCCGTTCCGGAACATAAACGTCTCGAAACTCGTTGCTTCCATGGATTCGGGCATGGACAATCGCCAGTTGCCGTCATACCAATTCGCGAGGGCCGCAGTGCAGTTTTCTGATGAGTCGACGGGCGGGTAGTATATCAAGTATTACTAACGTGCTGGGAAGTGGGTAGGCGAGCAGCTGGGAGACCTGGGACTGGAGTTATATTGAAGAACGTGGATGCTGAGGGCGAGCAGGATTGACCATAGGTATAAAGACACCCCGAACTACTATCCCAGGCATGCATAGGCCCTGTTATTCCGAGGACATTTGTGAGTCAAGGAGGAGCTGTGGACATTGTAACTGATTTTCAAGAGAATGACAAGTAGGTCTTTGAAACCGTTCATGGAAATACACAGAATTAACGCATCCCTTCTCCAAACCGCAAAACATGTAACAAGCCGCACTCACACGGGGTCAATGGTCAATGGCTTGGATCACAGACCATC
Organism: Boletus fagicola; assembly: GCA_038093195.1. Classification (NCBI taxonomy): domain Eukaryota; kingdom Fungi; phylum Basidiomycota; class Agaricomycetes; order Boletales; family Boletaceae; genus Boletus; species Boletus fagicola. The sequence goes on along the minus strand of JBBPRX010000762.1, from coordinate 9,926 downwards.
ACAGCAGATGTCATGCATTCATGGATGGTCTTGTGCCCTAGCAGCGTGGCCAGTGAGCCCAAGTTAATGATGTCGCATCCGGAAGGCGCGAAATTCCCCCCTGCCGTCGCCTCATGGGATGTGCAATACTGTCGATTCGCCAATGGCCGACTAGCTCAGTTGGTTAGAGCGTCGTGCTAATACTTGGTTCTAAGGCTGTCGCTTGGCATCACGTGATGGTCTGGGGTTAAGGTACGCGAAGGTCTTGGGTTCGATCCCCACGTTGGCCATACATTTTTGCCATTTGAGCTCGATGACGCAATACATGACGCAACAGAAACAGATCATGGGTTGCTGCTTCATGAGACTGCACAGCTTATTGTAAAGGTTTCATTGTCATCAAATGGCGGAACAAGTCGTTGACCTGCCATATAGAGCCCCGGTCCGATAAAGCCGATAGTTATTATTGAGCCTGCCGAGCCTAACGGCCCTCGGACGAGCAATCGGAGCAACCATTATCAAACGGGGGTGACTCTTCGCCGTGGTGCTCAGCGTCGTAATAGATATTGGGAGGCCGTGAGATGATAAACACCTTTAGGTTTCCGATAGGCCGGGCCTTGCGCCACATGATAAGTCACATCCACCCTTGAGGCGCACTACTTATAGACCGCACCAGCGAGGGCGGAAATGTCAGCTGTACTTCTTTCTCCTGGACGTACCATTCCATGGATGCGCTGAACAATATCCGCGACCGCCTGTTTACCGTGAACACTTCGGAACGACACGGAGAGGTCTCCCCGAGTACGACATTGCATGGAAATCACTCGCTAGACATACCGGACCTAGCGCAAGATATTCCCGAGCCTATCAGTTCACATGTAAAAGCACCACAAGACGGAGAAGACAACAGCGTGCTTGTGGTCGATTGGGATGGTCCAGACGACCCCAATAATCCGAAGAAGTGAGTTCGATAGTGTGCTTTCGCACTTATCGGTCCTCACGCAATTCTTTCAAGCTGGAGCTTCAAGCAAAAGTGGGCTGCGACTGCCATTATTTCGGGGTTTACGTTCATCAGTCCCGTGTCCTCTTCCATGGTCGCTCCCGCCACCGATCAAGTGGCTGCCGAATTGGGAATCCATAGCAGCGTAGTTATTGCGTTTACCACCTCGATCTTTGTGCTTGCCTATGGTGAATCAGGTTTCATTCAACGTATTGGATTTTGTCTGACTGAAATGGGTAGCCGTTGGTCCTCTGTTCCTCGGTCCTTTGAGCGAAATTTATGGACGGTCCCGAGTGCTCCAACTTGCAAATCTATGGTACCTCGGTGTGTAGCTATGACCTCGATCATCTGTTCAGGACTCACTATTATCCAGTATGGAATCTTGCATGTGGCTTTGCACAAAATGAGTCACAATTGCTTGGTTTTCGCTTTCTCGCAGGACTAGGAGGTAGTGCTCCTCTCGCGGTATGCAATGCAGTTTGAGTGTCACTTTACGCAATTAACCCTGTGACTCCAGATCGGTGGTGGTGTCCTCGCCGATTGTTGGCGTACAGAAGAACGTGGTCAGGCAGTCGCTCTGTATTCCCTAGCACCACTACTTGGTCCCGTAGTTGGTCCCATCACGGGGGCTTGGTAAATTTCCGCTTATCCTCAATCACACCAACTGTCTGATATTGTCTCTGCAGGATTGCAGAGCGTTCAACGTGGAGATGGGTGGTATGTTTATTCTTTTGGTGACTTTTCTTGGTCCGATAATCTGTTGCCTCTCCAGTTTTGGTCAACGAGCATCGTGGATGCGGCTATCCAGGCGTTGGGCCTGGTCTATCTTCAAGAAAGTCAGTTCAGATAGTCGGTGGTTCTGTTGTGCATCATTTATGACACATTCCTTAGCCTATCCGCCTTTACTCTTGGAGAGGAAGGCAGAGAAGATCAGGAGGTCGATGGACGTGGAGAAAGCGCCTCGCAGGGAAGTACGAACAATATTTGATGGAAAACAAGATCGTTCGTGAGTATGATAATTCGAGGAATCGTACTATCCCGACTGATGACTTCCAGCTGGCAAGCGATCATGACTAAAGCACTGATACGGCCATTTGCACTCTTTGCTCAAGAACCCATCATCCAGTTACTTGGTGCATACATGGCATACCTCTATGGACTGATTTACCGTGAGTGGTTAAAGAGTGCTCAATCTTTAGCATCTCCTGATCTATCGTAGTCTTTTTGACGACTATGCCCTCCATCTTCGAGGGAATTTACCAACAATCTGTTGGCATAGCCGGTTTACACTATATCGCTCTTGGAGTTGGCCTGACAGGTGCCTCGCAATTAAATGCGAGAACACTGGACAAGGTCTATCGATATCTCAAAAATAAAAATGGAGGTGTTGGCAAACCCGAATTCAGACTACGTTCGTGCCACTTTCCTGTCCATGGTGGTTTAGCAGTGCTCATACCTTTGGTGATAGCTGCCATGTTTGTCGGTACGATGGTGCTTCCTATAGGGTTACTTATTGCTGGATGGACCGCTCAGGCGCATACGCACTGGATAGCGCCGGATATTGTAGGTGCTCGCAGTCCCAAAATAAGTGAATCGGCTCAAGTGTGGTGCGAAATGAACATAGGGTATCGCGCTCGTTGGTACGGGTATCATTCTTAATTTTCAGTGTATTCAGACGTATGTTGTCGACGCTTTTACCCTGTACGCTGCGTCTGGTGCGTTTTTACGCAACACATGGGCATTCCGTTACTTACTTGTTTGTGGCCGTAAAGCGATGGCGGCGGTATCCTCTCTGCGTTCATTGGCAGGCTGTGGATTTCCTCTGTTCGCGCCTGCGATGTATTCTGCGCTAGGACTCGGCAAAGGGAACACGGTACTCGCTGCGATAGCTATCGTCATCGGTTGTCCTGCGTAAGTTTTTCCTTTTCTTGGATGATGCCCGCGACTGATTCCCCGGCGCTTTAGACCCTGGATTTTCTGGCATTTTGGAGAAAGGATACGGAATGCAAGTCGTTATGCGCAGTGATGACACGCATGCAATGGCTGCCTCTTCAACCCACAGCCTTTCTGAGGAGTCTACGGTGGTCCTGATTGGTTGGGATTGGTCCTATCCTGTCCTGACCAGGTTCTGGGCTGATTTCTCTCACTGGTGCGACGGATCAAAAAGTCTGGATTTGTTTTCATGATCTATGGCAACGAAATTCCATGACGAACGTTGGCTCAGAATACCGCATTGATGAGGTTACCTGCAGCTGTAACCCGATAGCCTTCCTGATTTTATACCGCACATTTTATAACGCCGCTATGGTTTATACATATGGAGATGATGGTGAATGTTGATACGGGATCCACAGCATTTGACACAAAGGAGAGTATTATTTATGGACATCCATGCATACTTTTTTGACAAGATAGTTAACCTTTCTAATCCGGCATCGTTCAAAGTACATAGTGTTCTCATTCCTATCAATATCCAGCCTGTTGATTGTCATGATCACTGAGGATTCGACATCGTATTGCACAGGTGCTGCCCTCTTTATCTCGGAGTTAGTAATTGGAAGACCAGCCTAGTAGTATCTCATCACATAAGCCCTCAGTGAGCATTGAATGACAGAAATCCGGGAAGCAGATCTATTCAGACCTCTGCCACAATCCATGCAGATTGAAGTACATTCTCGTTATTTTTGGGGCTGTTGCACTTCAAACCACAGCACACGTTTCCATAGCATAACTTAAGGGTGTACATATATAGATACAGTGCCCCCTATATATAAAATTTCGTTGATATGTCATTAGAAGTGTGCTCTATCGTAATATCGAGCCGCATGTAGAAAGAAATGGAAGATAACTCACACCTAATGTGACTGATGTAGCGAACCAAAGCGCGACTCCCCCAAGTGCCTCGTTCTCCTCACGAAGAATGCGCACTGGCCACCCTAAACCCCGCATTTCCGATCTAAAATGTTCTCAACGCTAACGCTCTCAGTACCTCCTGCGTTTCCGGTTTCTCCAGCTCCCTACTCCATGCCGACATTCTCTTTTCCTTCCTGACCGAGCCTGAACCAGATCTCAGAGGCATCAGCGATATTCGCTTGCTCTCTCTCCTGTTATCCCTCGCGTTCGTGCTGGTCGTCATCGTTGCCGTAGTAGGCGTGACAGGCAAAGAGAACCGGCTCACGTCCACCCGCACAGGCTGTGGGCTGAAAAGCGATGCAGGGCGGGCCCTTCCCGAGCCGGAACGCACCACGTTGTCCAGCCCGATGTCCGGTTCAACGGAGGAGGCCGGAGCGGACCCAGAGGCGAGGGATTGTTCCAGCGGAATTGCCGATCTAATCTCCATCTCCGCCTTCGCCTCTACGTCGGGGACGAGCGTGGAGCATGTGGAGAGCGGGGAATCTGGGGGTTCTTCCGTAGATGTGGTGGGTAATTGGAAGGAGACACGGCGGGTATTGGGATGTGTCGACACCGGCGGATCGACGTGTGTCTGTGATCCGACATCACCCGGGAGGGCGGGTGCCGGCGGAGATGGGAGGGTTGACTGTGCTGTGTCATGTCCAATGATGAGGATGGGCGCAAGTGTGTCTGGGATAGGGTTTACGCCAGGAGAGGCGGTGTGTGGTGATTGGGTGATAGGACTCAAGAGGGAGGGAATGAAGCGGGAGCGTGGTCGCGTGGTGGATGGGGTGAGAGTTGTGTCGATCGGCTTGAGCTGTGATGCAATGCCGGCGTGAGGACGGGGCTTGGATAGACGCGGTTCAGAAGTGGACCGTCGTGCGACTCGCGCTGACACCTTGGTTCCGCGACGACTTCGAAGGCGGAATATGCGGGAAAGAGAAAAGGAGAATCGTTCGAACATGGTGGCCTGCACCGGATGTAATCACTAGAAGGAAGAGAGATTGTCTGAAAACTGATGGGCGGAAGGAGACTGATCGATGGGGGTAAAGCCTGAAGACGAACCGCAGTGGCCTTTACTTAAGTCGAATCTCACAGAAAGCTGTACCACATCAATTGATATTGAAACAAGCGCTGGATGGGGACGCATCATCGGATAGTGATGGTGACCGCGGCAGCGCAGTTGTCAGGTGACAAGGACTGCCTTGGTGTTTACCTATGAAAGGTGAAAATTAGTACATAATGGCTAGAACTGGGGATACAACTCGATTTATGTTGAGCGCAAGAGCGGATGGGCTGTCAAGTTTGGTGTGTTTTGTTAACGTGCACTCCATTCTAGAGAGATAATGCAAGTTTCTTGTCGCTGGAGGGAGTCCGAGGGACAACACACTGATGCTGTGCACCTGCACGTAAAAATACCAGTGCACAACTTGACATGTGTAATCACAGGCCACATCGGCTCTACTAGGTTACTATTCAAATTCATGAGCGTTATTGAAGTCAAGTGATGTCGAGTTGAGTAAACATATCTTTTGTTACTGTAATCTAAATTCCAATGTGAAGCCAAACCACTTGAGAGTGAAAAGCTTCCGGCTAAGGGAGTACAACGTGTTACGCGGAGTGCAAGTACTGTACATAATTGATATAGACACATAATTACATGGGGGCCAAATTTACAGAATTATAGGCTACTAATCAGCATGGTGTCAAGTTACGTACTGTCACTCAACTGTTGGCCATTTGCCGGACTTCGATCGCTGTCAAACCTGTCAAACCCCTCATGGCACGCCATGGGGCACTGTAAAGACAGTACGTGTTAAATGCCTCGAGGGAGTCTCAAAAGCTAAAATCAACGGGTAAAAAAAATATCTCCATACACTCCAATGAGATGTGCACCATAAAGTACTGTATCAAGTGAGATCACCGCTCGCACTCGCCGCCCTTCGCCATCCAACTCGGGGGCAACAATCCACATTCCTGTTGTTTCGTCAGGGACGTCTCCCACGGGCAGGAACCAGTCGATGAGCGCACAGGAATAATGTGCCGTTTGATAACGAAAAGAGAAAGAAGAAGCACGCTGGCGACAATTTGAAGTAGTCCGCCCAAGGGGTCAGAACTGCAGTGACTTGTGACCTGTGCGGTCCGTGTGCAGACCTCACAGACGGCGACAGTAACTCGACGTTTTGCTATCTGAGGATTCGACCGTACCCCCCAAAAATCACTTACAATGTCGGAAAAAATGCGCAGTCATCTCCCTTCGCGGAACACGAAACAATTATGTACACGCAAAAATATGGATCAGCGACAGAGACCGAATATCTCTGGCGTTCATAGTCGAGACCCCGTGCAACTTCTCACGCAATGCATGATCAAGATTTGGAGTCAAACGATAAAGCATTACAATGGGCTTCGGTGGCCTGGGAATAAATTTTGAGCAGGCTTATGCAAGTGATACCAATGACAGAGAAGGAGGAGCAGACCAATTGTAGACAGTAGCGCCTGGGGTACCGGTATTTTCCGACGCGATTCAGAGCCATTGCTACTCGAGTCCAAATTCGGCAAGTGTCGTGGTTGAACACTTTCTATGACCTCACAAGTGGGAGGTGCTGGGAGGATTCCAGATGAGTCCGAGTAAACTTCAGTAGGCTAAAAACATATAAAAGGCAGACGTTTTTTCCAGATCAGCATTGATTTTCTTTCTCCGTTCTTCGGTTGCTGCCCCTGTGTTGCGCCGGTCTATTAGTTCTTTCATCAGCATGTCTCCCACCCCAGGAGAGAAATTTGAACCTCGCGAGACCTCCACGACCGCAGACTATCACCCAAACCCCTCCAAGAGCATCGGACTTTCCCCAGCTCGCCAGCGCCTCGTAGACGATATCATTGCACTCTATAGTTGCCAGCCCACCATCGAACGTATCAAACGCTATTCCTCCGATTGCGTCTACGATGACCAGTTTGCCTACGCAAACAATCGATACAAGATGGCAGCTCAGTGGTTCGCCCTCCCCAAGCTCTTCAAGGAAAGCAAGAATGAAGGGTACGAAGTTATCAGGAACGACCGAGACCTCATTCAGTTCAAGAACGAGCAGGTACGTCCTCGAGTTTCAGACCGTCATGATGACTAAACTAACACTATATCCAGTCTTGGACGTTCAAGTGGATCCCGATGAAGGCGACCATTAACGCCTTGGTCTCTCTGACTCTCGACCCAGACACCGTTGATTCAGATTTCATCCGGATCAAGTACCACAAGGATCAAGCCAACGACAAGGAGTACTCTCATGAAGGGGTCGGGTTCAGCTTCAAGAAATGGCAGGCGGAAAATGTCGTCAGATATCTGGATAGTCCGGAGGTAGAAGCTTTCAAGGTGGATCAGCACGCTGCAACAGAGGAGGTCAAGAAGTATGGGACGGATAAGGCGCAAGATGACGCTCCCAAGTAGATCTTCTAGATGATGGTGATCTGGTAGTGACAACCGTTGTACGAGATTCATACTGGTTTTCAGAATGGAAACCTAGAACCCGATAGAATGCATTAGTCCCTCCAAACCAGACCTGAAAACTTCGAGATCAGACGACAGTCGTTCTGTTCCTACGAGAATGCGTCATCCTGGCTGTCGAAGAACTTCGTGGGAACTTCACGGTCGAGTTTCAACGTTTCAACTGTTTTCACCCGACAACTTGAACACCACCAAGACTACAAAGCTAGCTGCCAGGAAGTCCATCAGGCATTTTCCGAGCCCAAAACATTGTTTTTTATGCATGTGGAGACGAAAAACCCACCAAATTAGGTTTTGCGGAACAAAGCAACCGGTCACCCTTGCACAAGAGCTTTGTGCTTTGATGGAGCCACTCGACATATATCACTCCTGAGCGGATATGTGCTTATACCACAAACGCTCACCTTGATTCCGCACTATGTCGTCCCTTGCCAATATTGATCACTCGGCGAGGAGAGCAGAACACCGAAATCGCCACAATTCCAACTCGAATACGCCACTGTCGAGCTTTCACAAGCACGATACTAGCCCGGAATTTAGGTTTACCCCAGGTCCGAATTACGCGTTGACATGGCCTGCCACCAGATCTACTTCCCATCAGCCGTCCGAAGGCTCTGAAACGACTATGCTAGGCGAGTTTTTCGACTGGGGCAAGTTCGAGAACGCGTCCTCTGTCACTCTCCAGAATGAGTTTCCGTGGCACGAAGTCGGTGTCAACAAGTATACACAGAGGATCCCGTCTACGATCGTCCCTGCTTTGTTGCAAGGTGTCAGCGACCTTTCTCCATCTCGATCTTCATTGGACGGAGGAGAAGGCGAATCTCGCGAGGTGGAGGAAGACTCGAATGTTTCAGGAGATGTTTTGCCACGATACTCTGCGGCGCAGAAAGGAAAGTGGAAAGCTCGGAAGGATGATGATGTCATGCATGGCAGTCGCTGGGTCAGATCCCCGAGGCCCCAGTTCCATTTTAACAGTGTTCACAATGTGTGTTTTTTTCATGTCCTCGGATGGTGGGCCTTGTTTGAACTCGCATCGTTGTAGTCTGTTGAGGACTGGGTTATCCATAACAGACCGATTCTGCAAGATTACGCTGATCGTCAGACATCATTGCCGCTGGGGCGCAGACTAGAGGTTTCAGTACGTATGTCATGAACTTCTTACACACCTCGTCTGACGTGTCCTAGGTAGATGAGCCGTCCCGGTTTGTCCTTGGTGCAATCCAGCTTCTCGTCAATCGCGATCGAGGTGGTTGTGCTGAGCGTTCTCGGCAACTCGGTCCTCAACTTATAGAAAACTTTGTGGATATCGACCGCTGGGCGAAAGAGTACTTTCGATCCCGACATGGTACACAAGTCGTGGACGATGACATTTCAACTGTATGTTTGACAATGTCATTCAAGGCTGTTGATCAATGAGTTCTCACATCTTCCTACCCAGTTATTGACGATAGTGATGAACAATTTCTACGAAGGCCAAGTCCAGCTAATCGACCGGTTAGTCGAGTTTGCTCTTGAAAACATGCGCTTTTGCGGCAGAAGCGACTTGGGTGTTGAGGATTTCGCGTTCGGTTTTGGTTAGTCCTCGGATGTGATCTCGGGAAAGTCGATTTTTGCTCACGATTTGAATAGACTTCAAGATGAGCCAGGATCTACCTTTTTATGTCGAGACGAGTTCACAGATCAGAGAACGTGGGCGGCCAACTTTCATACTTGCATTGTAGACTGACACGTCCCCGAAGCCCTCCCGACCGGTACTGTGGAGGTGCGATCCACCTCAAAACCGGTGACAACAAACTCTGGCCGTCAAGTGAAGCCTACGGAGCGTGCCCAAGCAGCTTCTGAACAAGCCCAGACAAACGCGAGCGGGAGACGCAACAAGGGCAAAAATACCTCACAGGTAAAAGACAAACGGGCTGTGAATGGCTCTGGCCCGGCTGCGTGTCAAAAGAAGAGTCCCTCTTCCAAACGTACGGCTCCAGAGACACCTCTGCCGCCGCAGGCTGATTCCCGTGTAGCGGCGCCTGCTCCGCCCAAAACAACCTCCGAGCACACAAAGCATCGTCCCACACGGCCATCAAATCTCGGACTACCCCCGATCTTACCTGCCTCATCGTCAACACCCGGAAAAACGCACCCACGATCGGATGATAGCTCCAAGTCAAAACCCAGTGCCTCTGCATCAGCAGATAGTCCGAAAGACACTAGTATCCCGGGATCGAACCTCACCGTCCACTCGTCGCCTCGCCTGAAGATCATCATCCCTGGGTTGAGCTTGCCGGCTTCGACGATTCCCACAACGAGGGAATCAGGGTTGACCTTGAGTAACACAAATAGTTCGGCGAACGCCTTGGAGACTACGAATAGGGGGCATGGTGCTTCACGCTCCGGAGGCACCCGACGAAGTCCTCGCAAGGGACGTGGTCGTGGACGCGAACGTGGGAACGGGTCACTGACGCGGAGAGCGGAGATACCCGAAGGTACGCCTGACGGCACCAGAGTTCTGCCAACGGCACATCCTGTGGGCGCAAGCAATGCAGTGGCATCCGCCACATTCAA
>JBBPRX010000761.1:0-11823 GCA_038093195.1 Boletus fagicola | reverse complement strand
GTGGAAGGGAGGATGGATGCTGAACAGTATGTGGCCATTTTGGAGCAGGGGCTGCTGCAAAGCATGGAGGAATCTGGAATTCCAGAAGAAGATATTATCTTTCAACAAGATAATGACCCCAAGCATATCTCTAGGAGAGCCCAAAGGTGGTTTGAAAAGCAGGAAATCAAGCTTCTGGACTGGCCTGCACAGTCTCCAGATCTTAACCCCATTGAACACACTTGGAATCACCTCAAAAGATGCCTTTCAGCTTATGAGAGTACTCCTATAGGAGTTCATCAATTGTGGGAAAGGGTAGTAGAGCAGTGGGGGAAGATTGATGAGGAACAGTGTCAGAAGTGGATAGAAAGCATGCCCAGAAGGGTTGAAGCAGTTGTCAAGGCCACAGGAGCTCATACCAAGTACTAGATATCTAGATTTTTACAAAGTCAAAAAACTGTCCACATGAGTCATTGTTTTGAAATTGCTGTCATTTCATCAAACCTTATTCAGATCTCTTGACCCTTGCACTGATAGAAAGCCAAGAGGATGTGCCTCATTTCATACACTTAGAGCTTAGGGCTAGGATTAGGGGTTATTGCGGATTATCAAGTTTAGTGAAAAATGACCAAACATGCGGACAGTTTGTTGAGCCACTGTATTGAACAGCTGCTATAAAGTGCTATTGTTCAATACTTCCCCTTGCTAAATACCTGGTAAGGTTTGCAAGCATATAAAAGCGCATGAAGCAGCTATGATATACTGTATGTGGGGGTAACATGGTGAGTTCAATAGAACGTCAAACCTAATTGTGATCGAAACTTGGCAAATTTAATGTGTCCAAGATTCTTGGTGAACATGTTGGCTGGGTTATCGTTTCCTTCTATAAAGAAGAGATCAACTTGTCCTTCAGCGACAGCTTCACGAATGAAGTGATATCTGATTCCAATGTGTTTAGACTTGAAGTCAGTAACTGGATTGGAAGCCATGAAGATGGATCCTTGATTATCACCACAGATAGGGATGGATTTTAGGTTGTATCCTAGTTCTCCTAAGAGGGTTTTAATCCAAATAGCTTGGTGGCTACAATCAGAGAGCACCATATGTATATTCTGCTTCTGTGCTTGACAGAGCAACAGATTTTTGAGCATGGGATGCCCAAGAGAAAATGCCATTTGCCAGTTTAAATAAATAGCTGGTTTGTGATCAGCAAGTAATGGGGTCAGATCCCCAATCAGAATCTGTATAGGCAAGGATGCCTTGTGCAGAATCACCATCAAAATCAAGGGAATAATCTCTAGTACCTAAGAGGTAGCAGCATATATACATAAAGCGCTTTATCGAGATGTTCCTTGGATGGATTTGCTGACTGTCTGGCTAGTGCAATTACTGCATAAGCAATGTTGGGGCGAGTTCCAAGCATGAGATATAAGAGTGATCCGATAACAGATTGGAATCAAGATCGTAGTGCTGGATCTGCTGTTCCTTCATTTGAGGAAGGATAATACCCAGTAGGGGGAGGAGTACTGTAGGAGCTACTCTGGCATTTTGCATGCCATATCGCTCAATGACTTTGTCAAGGTATGCGGTTTGATCTATACATATTTTCTTGCCTTTTCGGTGGATGCACATACATAGGAATTCTTTGGCTTCACCAAGATCTCTACATTTCCATTTTTGCATGAATAGGGATTTGATTTCATCAACTATGGGGGTTCAGGATCAGGTGGAGCAGATGGAGTATGCAGTGCATTGACTGTTTCATTCCATCGTGATAAACACTTGGTGTCCTTGAATTGTTGGACAGGGTGTCTTTATTCACCATATACAGTATGTTGCCTGGTCTGTTAGGGACCTTCTGTTCACGCATTGAGTGGTGAGAAATAGGAGGGGGGATGTCAGGTATATGATGTCTGACTGGACTGGGAGTCCTAGGGGCAGGGGGTGGAACAGGAGGTTCATCTTCTTCTGAAGAGGTGGAAGGGTCATCTTTGGCTGCCATAGGAGGCGCTGGATGATCCTTATGAGTAAGGTAGGGGTGATGAGAGTTTTCATCATCATCGAGGATTTGTGGAATGATTCCAACTGGGTCAGGGGCAGAGTCCTGCATGATCCTAGTGTTGCGCTTTTTTGAAGTAATAGCACAATGAGGGAACATACAGTAGCTTCATCAAAGATAGCATGAGCTGATGTGAAGAGGACATTGTTTGGCAAGCGCATGAATATAAAATTGCGGTCATTGCCAGGAGCAACACCAAGGTAGGTCATTAACTCAGATTTGGGGGCTAGCTTATTTATTCATACATCATGAGGTATGTGTACATAAGCACCACATCCAAAAACTCTGAGATGTGATATGTCAGGGGTTTCATTGTGCAGCAACTCATAGGGAGTTCGCCAATTTAACCTCTTGAGGGGTGTGTGATTGTAGATATGGACAGCATGAGCGGTTGCAAATTCCCACCAACTTGGGGGAATGCAGGCTTCATGTCTCATCACTTCAGCTTTATCCATCATGGTCTGCATGAATCATTGAGCACAACCATTTTGTTGAGGAGTATGAGGGGCACTTTGTGCAATCTTAATGCTGTGCTGCTTGAGGAGCACATTGAAAGCATCAGATTTATATTCTCCTCCTGCATCAGACATCCATGTTTTTACATAGGAGTTAAACTGGGTTTTGATCATGGAGAGGAAATCCTTTGTGGAGGATAAGGATTGGGATTTTTGGCGCATGGAAGTAGTCCAAGTATGGCCAGTAAAGTCATTAATGAAGACGATAAGATATTTATATTTCCTGTAGGAATCCACAGGGAAAGATTTCTGGTCCAAATGAATTAGTTCAAAGGGGCAAGAGGCACGAGCTTCATTTGGAAGAAATGTACGGTTTGGCATTTTTCCTAGAGTGCAGCCAGGACATAGGGAGTCTTTCTTTGGGAATTCAACAGTAGGGAAATTTTTTGTATGTTTCCTTGCATGGGATAAAACATCATGCAAAGGGTGAGCAAGTCTTCAATGGATTGTCTGGTAGTCACTAGAGTATACATATGACTCCGAGATGTGTGACAGCGTTTTCATATGAAATGGACTTCAGGGTATACAGTAAATCGTGTCACCTGGGTGACGAGGATGGAAGTGAATATATTCAGCTCCTGATTTCCTATGTAGTGACAATTGCTGCGAATTACCATGCACAGTCATGTTATCATGAAGAAATCCTCCCATAGATAGGAGTCTAGCATTTATGTCTGGTACATGATATACAGGGAATAGGCACACTGAATACTGTAGTTGCTGCCATCATCCTGTAAGATAGATAGTATGATCATTCCAACACCTTTGATCTGAGTCATGCCATTTGCAGTGTATACATTTATGGAGTCATGTAGTTCAGAGTATTCAGTGAAGTCTGTTATTGTGAAGGTGAAGTGGAGGGATGCTCCAGAGTCAATTGTCCAGACTATCTCATCAGTCGATTTCAACTTCCCCTTACATCTAGCACACTGAGAGAACAGGGTAAAATGCACACATATATTAGTATCTAGTAGAAGTACTGATACATGTGATGCTACGAGTGAGAAAGAATTATTCTTTGTGAAGGGTAACTTGTTTAGCACAGATGTAGGTGAGGGAGAGAGAGAGAGAGGGACTGACATGAAGGTGTCATCGTCATCTTCCTCATATGCGCACTCATTGTTGAGGAAATAATCATTGAGGATTCCAGCAGCATGAGCGATCTCCCCATTGACGTCTGATCTGTAGATATCAACAGTTTCAGACTTGTCGTACTTGTTTCAAGAGAGGCAGGGAGTGTGTGGACATGCGCATTTACATTTGCGACATGTCATGAGGGAGCCATCAGGGTTGACGAGGGAGGGGAGAGTAATGGTTCCGTCGAGTACATCCTGCTCATATGAGACATGGCTGGGGATGTCAATGAAAGCCATTTCATCGTAGAGCTCGCTGGTTTCGTCTGCTTGGCCAAGGGGGCCACAAAGAGACATGGGCAAGAGGAGTGGCTGGAATGGTGGCAATGTGGGTATAAGTGGTGTGGATGGTAATCTGCATGCAGTGAGACTGGGGGCGACATGATGAGATGGTGAAATGGAATGAGCCAGGAGTGGGGAGAGGATGCGAGTGGCAAGGTGGCAAGGTGAAAAAGCGAGGGATGAGGATGAGGAGGGCATGAGAGTGCATGAAGTATGCTCAGTATGGTCGGAGCAATGAGGAGGTGGAGAGTGGATCCGATTGAGGAGGGATAGTCTCCTTGCAACAGTGTTGAGGGTATGGGCAACTTCAGTGGAGGGTGTGATGCCAATTCGATGGGCCAGCGACAGTGAGTGGCAAGTGCTTGGGTTGGCTGGGGGGCCATATTGAGTGGCACTGGGGGTATGAGTGAGTGCTCGTGGGTTGTTGTTGGGGGCGGGGAGAGTGAAAGAGATGTCAGCAAGGTCAGTGTTAAGGGAGGCAAGTGAGGTGAGATGGCTTTGGGCACTGTGAGCTGGCCCTTTGCCCTTGCCCCCATGATTCCCATGGGGTCACTTTTGATCACACGGTGCGTCACATCGATTGTTCGTGCTGCTGCTGCTGCCCTTTTGAGGCGCTGTCTGCTGCTGCCAGTTGAAAGACAGAGGGGGAGGTTTCCGCTTGATAGCGGAAAGTTTTCGAGCTGAATGAGATGGTGTGGTGGTGGAAGAGGGGCCTGAGTGTCGAGTGGCGCATTGTTCCCATGATAGTACAATGGTTTTTCTGAGGTCATTGAGCATTGTCATATTGATTTTGTCGGATGTGTTACGATTGGGTACGCTTTTTCCTAAAGCGGCTCCCCTTCACCTCCCTTGCCTGAATCCTGATCCCCGATGGAGAACCATCACCCTTGACGCTACTCTGGAAGACCGACCATAGATTCCCTGTGGCTCCCTCCATGACAACTACTCCCAGTAGTCTTCCTTCGGACCCTCCCTGGATCCCTCTCTCTGATCCCTGTCCTGGACTCCCTCCTCGATGACTACTTCCAATAGTCGTCCCTTCGGACTCCTTCCTCGGATCCCCGACCTCACCTGAGTGCTGTTCCCCCACAGCCTCCCTTGACACTGTACCCACAGCATCATTGATCCTATCTTTCCCAGAGTTATCGCCTAGATGATCCTATCCTTCCCGAAGGTTATCCCTCTGCCTTCTTGATCCTGGTTCATCCGAGAGCTGGTCCTTCACAGCCTCTCTTCCGGTTTCACCCTTCTTCCCCACGTGACCCTTGACGCATAGCCTTGTGCTCCTTCACGACACGACGCGTCTCCTCTGCCTTGACACGACCTCATGACCATTCATGCGACGCGTCTTCCCTGACACGCCCCATGTGACTTCTCGCGACGCGATGCATCACCACTGTCTCATCCCTCGACACAACACCTCGTGATTTGCCACTATGCAACACGTCTTCCTGACACATACCACATGACTCTTCGTGACATGACGTTTCTTTCCTTCTTGGGCATTCTCCCCTGCCCTAAAGACTATTACCTTATCCGGGCGACCTGCCTTTAACTGACTCACAGTAGTATATAAGTTAGAGTGCTGCCTGTAACGTCTCTTTAACTTGAACCTACTCATTCCTGCGTACTCTTGACTGCACAAGCCCTCGTGCTAGCCAAAGACTCTACAAAGGATAGTAAGTCAGCCTCCATCCCTCGAGGCTCAGGCTCCCTGCGACTTCACCCTCGCTTGTATTCTCTTCGCTGGGATTAACCTTGTCCCCAGCTCAAGACCACCTCCCTGGCTCCCTCTTCGTCGTCAGAGGACGACCATCTCTGGCAGCCTTTTAGAGGCAGACCACCACCTTCAGGCTTCCCTGCCTGTCGAGGACTCATAGAGTCGGCACCTCTTACCTCGCCCTACCATCTGGTCAATCATTGACCGCCTCCGCCCTTGCTGACACCCCTTGGGCCCATCGAACCCAAGGAAGGACTTCCTGGTCACCCCTCAGCAGTCGTAGTCCAACCCGGGCTACTCAACTGTCCACCCCTGAGGACATTCTGTCTTCCTTTTGCCTCCACAGATTCCAACTAGCCTTTGCAAGTCAGGCTACCACCTGGTTTGTGACTCACAGCTGAGTCTATGCACTTGAGTCACTTGTCAAGGTTCTACCTCCAGTAGCAACCTTAACAGGATGCAGCAAGCTGTTGGGTGATGACTTCCATTGAAGGAGGTAACTTGGCCAGCAATATCATTATTTGGACCTTAGTGGTGATATCGAAACCAGCTTCCTTAAGACGGGAGAATAACATTATTAGATGGTCAAGGGCTTTGCCAGGGTGCTGGTTGGAGGGAATGCACATATCAAGGACCTTCTTGAAATCCGGGTATGCATTAGCAATGCCGGACTTTCCATAAGTGTCTTTGATAGTTTTCCAAGTTTCTGACGCAGTGGTCAGTGATCCAATCTTGGCACATATGGGGGCGGAGACCTTTAATCTAATTGAGCCAAGTACCTTGGCATTAGTAATATCCCAGGCATCAACATCATCTTTGGAGTCTTTGACCCCAGGGACCAGGGTTGGTCTGGGGTCTGTCAGAATCCAAGAGTTGCTGGTGGACATGGAATAGGCCTCCATCAAGGGGGCCCAATCAATGTAGTTTGTTCCATCGAGGACGGGAACAGTGTTGAATAAGGTGGAGGTCATGGTTTTTGGTGGATCTAGAGAAAAATTTGTCAGCATCAATAATTTAAGGAAATGAATCAGTGACAGAAAAATTTCTCTTGAGTTCACATGGTTTGCTGCAAAAAATTTGCGTGTTGCCATGATACTCCATGCTGGTGAGCTGGAGTGCTCGTCACTGCTGCCAATGATGGGTGCTGCAATAGCTGCTTGTTGGGGCTCATAACCTGTTGAGCTTATAAAAGCAGCATCCTTGATAGGAGTGCTAGAGGAGAGCACTACTAACTCACATAGTGGTTAGAGGTAGAAGAATCTCCGTTTATTCATGGCGTTGTGCCATTCATTATATATGTACAATTGTAGTGGAGCCACAGTATAACTATGTACTTGCCCTAAAGTTGTACATACATTATCTAATCTACTTATCAAACAGCTGCTATAAAGCGCTATTGTTCAATAAGGAATGGAATGGTGACTACTTTCAGCGCATGACGCTCAAATTGCTGGAACTTCGCATCCAACTGGGACACCCACTAGGTTCTACTTGGTACAATCAAAAACTGGCAGCTGGTGATGATTTTGTGGTTATCAACACAAACAGAATTCATGAAATCGGCTTAGACTTCTGCGGTTGTGAGCAAGCACAGACCCACTACAAGCAACTTCTTCAAAGTCGCTGGTTTCCTGCAACTACTTCAGAGCCACACACCACGGCAACTTTCACTGTTCTCAAGGCCTTCCATTTACTTTCATTGGAGTCCAAGGCATTTGCATATGAGTACTACAATAGCCTTGCACGCCTCACTGATAACACAGGTCTCTGATGGAACATAGGATTGTTATCCCGCATTCTTGCGCATGATGCATGAATTCCACCACCTGAAGCAACTCAAATGGGCTGGAAGGGGCCATGATCCAAAAGGGGTCAATGCTACTCAAGAAGGTGAGTGTGCTGTTAAATGTCCGGCCTGTCGCCATCCTGGCATTAACTTGCCATTGGGTTGGGAAAAGAAGAATCCAGCGCAAGGGTAAGTCACATCACACACACTTTGACTGTGCCACTGCCCCATCTAATATACATAGCTGGATTTATGCACTGTTTATTGCACTCAATGCCAACTTCCACCTCAAGTGGAAGGCGGTATTGTTGGATGATTCTGATCCAAGTCTCAATCATGGTTGGGCATACTTCATTGAAGAACAATCTTATAAAGCATACCTTGCAGATCGTGCGAACATTGCTCAAGAAGTCCATACTCTGTGGTAATCATTCAGTGTAGCTGATACATCAGACAGAAAAGCACTTGTGTTGGTCACAACGCCGTCAATATGGCGGACTCGAAGTCATCATGAGGGCTTGCAGTGACAGGAGTGGGGACTGTAGATTGTGCGTGACACAATATGAAGTTGCCAAATGGCATGGGTGACCTTCAAAAGGGAGAAAGATGCATGATTATGATTGGATTGCAGGTCATTTGTGCTCACGGGACAGGTACATCAACATGGATTATCTTGTGTTTTCAGCTGTGGCACATTTTACACTGGCTATGTACAACTTCTCCTAAGATATTGCATGTCAATGGCACAAGAAATTGTGGTGCCATATGTCTACCATGCCTGAACATATCTGCATGAAGCCCGAGTCCAAGATCGTCTGGTTTTTTGTCCTGAAATTCCATCTGAAGGCTCACATTCAAAGCTGTCAAACTACCTTTTCATTCAATTTCACTCATTGGGTAGGCTGTACCGATGGTGAGGCTCCTGAACACGGGTGGGCCATCTTCAACTGTGTGGCATTGAGCACAAAAGAGATGGATCCTGGGGCGCGCCATGACACACTAGATGATTACTTTGGGGACTCTAATTGGAAGAAACAAGTGGGGTTTGGTATGCAGTGTACTTCATACCATTGTGGACCTTCAAACTAACTCTAAGTTCGCTGATAGGGAAAACTACTGTATGTTATGCAAGCTGACAGAAGCTCTGCAGTTGTCATACATGCACCGTTGGGAACTTCATGAACTGGAGAGTACCATTGAGCCATCACAGCTACAGATTTGGCTCAATGAAGTGGAAGAATGGAAGGAAGACAACACAAATCCAAATCCATTCAAGAGTCGAATCACGCATGAGTGTTTATGTTCCAGGTGGGCCCATCGCATCTCTAACTGGCCACTATGCAACTATTAAGCCATATCACAATCTACCATCAAGCTGCGTCTTGCTGAAGAGGAAGCTTGGGATTTGCAACAGCACGCTGACCAGTCACTTCATGTTGACATCTCCCCATTGATTCTGATTTCATCAGAGATGGACATTGAGGAACAACAGTAAATATTACGGATGGTCAAGGGAGATGGACACATGTCTAACTGTCTTGAGACATCGACTGGTCAGCGGTAGCGTGGGAGCAGGAATCCACACTACAGATCTACAGAAATCTAACATTACCACCCATCGTAGTGCTCTCCAAAGAAGAATCAATGCATGGCTGCAAGCTCAACTATTGTATATGCCTTCAGTGGCAGCTCTGTGCGAAATATGCAATGCCAGTGACAGGGCCGATACCATGAGCAACCTACCCGAAAGTATCAAACTGTGGCTTTCCTTGGAGCTGAAGCCTGGTGCTTCATGCAATGAGAGATTGAAATCAATAGAATGAGAGTTGTGGTACACGCAAGCTAATGATGCTCTCAATGAGGTTTGATGAAGCATTCAGCTACATGCCCATATTAGTATCTTCAAATCAGCCAATGTCCGTGGTCAGCATGCCAACACACATGCTCGAAGTGCCCTATATTATGTGGAAAAGAAGAAATGTGAAAGCAAAGCAAAGGATACCATTGCACGGCAAGCACTTCTTGTACTAGCACCTGCTCTTGGCAAGGTAGGATGGGAGGAGCTGCTTCATCCATTGTGCAACAGCGACATGAGACATATGACAGATATGCTGGATGACCAGACGGAAGGAAGATGGGACTTGCCATGGATTTGGAAGATGCCTGGTGTTTTGGGTAGCAGCGATGATGATCTATGAGATTGTAAGTTCACTAACCTGCACATCGTGGATTAGCTGAGCTGGTGTAGGTCTGCGAGTTGTATGGTGTAAAGCACAAGTGTGGGAAGCTCATTGGATGGAGGAAGTAATTCTTTTGAGGGAAGAGATGCAAAGGATCATCGCCTTTTTGGAGTGGGAGAGGAATACAGTATATGGACGCAGTGTGCATCTGCTCATTCATTCCAAAAAGACCCTGACCATGAAGGCTCGTCCACTTACGCCAAGCAACAAGTGGCACTATGAGATGGTATGGCAAAATCTTTCAGGTCTGTTTGGGAGAAAATCCTCACTTCATCTGAGGATTCTGCGAGCGAGGAGGTGGGGGTGGAAGCCTAGCACTGATCATAGTGGTTATTCATCAGTATATGTATCAGTCACAATGCGAGATCAACCTGATTTATGTAGCTTGCCTTAAATTTGGTAGCTTATGCTAGATGATGATACATATATCAGGGATCATAGAGGGAATAATATGTGCCTGTCAGGGTGTGAGCTCAAGTGATGTATCAGTGAGTGATACAGTATATCACCCAGATGTGTGATATATCAGCTGTCGTGAACATGTGCACAATGATACAATGATATATGTATCAGTCGGATTGTGCTGAAGGAATGTAGAATGTACTTACTTGGTATGTGATATATGTATCAACTGGACTGCGTGGCCATGTGAGCTTGCAGGCGACAATACAGTGATATATCAGCTGGACTGTGTGGCCTGAGTGAGCTTGCGAGCGACGATACAATGATATATCAGTTGAGTTGGGCCGTACTGAAGTAATGTACTCACTTGGCGTGTGATATATTAGCCGGATCGGGTGGCTGAGTGAATGTGCGAGGGACCACACAGTGATATATCAGTCAGATTGTCAAGGGAGCAGGGATAGTGGAGAGGTGATACATCAGTCGGATTGCATAGAAAGAATGTACTCACTTGGAATGTGATGTATCACCTAGATTGGATGGCTGAGTGAATGTGCGAGCGACGACATGGTGATATATCAGTTGAATTGTGCCTGGAAAGAATGTACTCACTCAGTACATATGCAATATATCAGCTGTTGTGAACCTGTGAGCGACGATATGATGATACATATATCAGTTGGGTTGTGCTGAAGGAATGTAGAATGTACTCACTTGGTATGTAATATATCAGCTGGACCAGGTGGCCAAGTGAACGTGCGAGTGACGACATGGTGATATATCAGTCGGATCATTGAGGGAGCAGGGATACTGGAGGGGTGCTATATCAGTCGGATTGTGTGGAAAGAATGCACTCACTCGGCAGGTGATATATCAGCTATCGTGAACCTGCGAAGGACGATACAATGATCATATTTCAGTCGGATTGTGTAGAAGGAATGTACTCACTTGGTATGTAATATATCAGCTGGACCGGGTGGCTGAGTGGACGTGCAAGTGATAATGTGGTGATATATCAGTCGGATCATTGAGGGAGCAGGGACACTGGAGGGGTGATACATCAGTCAGATTGTGTAGAAAGAATGTACTCACTCAGGATGTGATGTATCACCTAGATTGGGTGGCTGAGTGGATGTGCAAGCGACAACGTGGTGATATATCACCATGACTGACCCAGGTAGGTTACCACGTATTGCTTACTACTGCCATATGATGTATCAATTTCGAGGGCAAACACATGATATATCACTGGAGGGGATTGTATAGGATGAATATACTCACTCGGTATGTGATATATCAGCTGTTGTGAATCTGTGAGTGACAATGCAATGATATATCAGTTGGATCGTGGCTGAGGGAGCAGGGATAGTGAATGATACATCAGTCGGATTGTGTAGAAAGAATGTATTCATTTGATATGTGATATATCAGTTGGATCGTCGGGGGGGAGCAGTGGCAATGAAGGGATGATATATTACAAATAGGGAAGCTGGGACAATTACACACATTATATATTACTAATATATCAATCATGGAGTGTAAGGGCATGACTCGTTGTCGGGCAAACTAGTCATGTACCACTACATTTGTGGTAGTACCACAGTCTGATATATTATATTCCCTGCCACTGGTGTGGAGGTTTGAGTGAGAAGACTCAGTGGTGTATATGTCAGTGTGGGGGGGGTCATCTTTCATCTCTGCTTTTTG
>JBBPRX010000760.1:0-11835 GCA_038093195.1 Boletus fagicola | reverse complement strand
GGGTTCTTTTTTTTTGACGTCTTCGCTTTCATAACTTGGGGCCCTGGCACTTTTGACGTTTGCGTGTCGGACGGAGATGGTCGTTAAACTCTGACTTGTCGGCATGTTCTGATCGCTATAAGTTATAGTAATACTTTTATCCGCCGGGGGTCGGTTCGGTTCGGTTAGGCGTCGCGTCGCGAAAAGGAATCATCGATCATCCTTTGGAAACGTCCAGGATTGCATCAAGCAACGCGTAGTGGGAACCTATCATACATATATATATATCGAGAATCGAAAGAAAAAAAATCCAGTATACCAACGAGGTGAGATTTGAACAAAAAAAGGTTACGAAAATCATGCAGGGTTGGAGGTAAGAAGAAAAGAAAAGAAAAAGCCGAGGTCGATTTTATGTGAGAGATGTTGACGATGCGGTATACAATTTATATATCAGACGGCGGGGGAAAGGATACTGTGGACGAAGCGAACATGCGATACACACCCTTGAATCGAATGGAGAGCAGCAACAGAACATCGGAGAGATTGGGGGAAAAAAGAAAAAGAAAAAACGACGACGATTCGAACATGATAAAACCACTTGAAATTAAATGCAAGTCATGCATATCAGGGCATATATACGTTCTCAAGGAAAATGCCTACTTGCCTACGAAAACGGTTCAAGGGGGTGGAAAAAAAATTATATGTCTATATCTCCAGAGGCTCGTGCGTGCGTGCCTCGAGACCACTTCCACGCGCCTGCACATCGGTGTTTGTCGCCCTTCGTACGCCAAATCCACTGATCCCAGGGCCGCGTGGCTGCCTCATGACACCACCACCAGTACTCTCGTTCAGGCTTCCATTGATCGAACCCATTACGCTGGAGGGCAGGCTTGGCACGGGAGGAACGGAGCCACCTCCAAAAGTGTTGCTGAACAGGGACCCAAACCCTCCCGGAGAGCGGCGAGACGGAGACGCGATGGTGGCATAACCTTCTCGGATGTTCCCATTAGATGCACGTGTAGTAAGGCGTGGCGCTTGCGTATGCAGGGTCTTCATGTCAGGCATTGATTTTTTCATGCGCAGGGTGTTTGGAAGCTGAGACTGGGAAGAGGAAGCCGAAAGGTATGCGGAAGGGGCGCGCGATAAAGTGGGAGGCTGGGTTCTCTGCATTGTAAATGACATAAGTAAAGGCTTCCTGGACGTAAACATAAGCGAAACTTGCCCTGTTAGGATCAATTCGGGTTACGACGGCGTATCTATCTTCGCCTTCGCCGACTGAATAATGATACACGCCTAGTTTCTGAGCGATCAGATGAACCACCCTCCTTTGCTTGGGGGTAAGCGTCCGTGAGAACGCGAGTTCGTCTCTCATGCGATCGTCCTTGAACAGGAGGATCCTAGAGTAAATCTCGAGAGTTGAAGGGTCGTTCAAGTCCAGCTCGTTAGACGGTGACGCTTTTTCCGACGGATTCGGCGTTGCCGGTGCCACAGGGGGAGAAGTCGGAGGGATGAAACCCTGCGCGATCGGAAGCGGCGGCACGGGCGGCGGAGAATACTGGAGCTGCTGATATGCCGCTCCAGTCGAGAAAGAACGCTGAGGAGTAAAGGTTGGGGCAGCAATGGGCCCAAAGTCGTCATAAGACTGATGAGCCGCCGCAACCGCGGCCTGCTGTTCCTTTTCCAACTGCATTGAGCGCATCCGACGGATTGCCTTTTCTCTCTCGATACGCTCCTTTTCACCTGCCTGTAAAACTTTTTTGTATTCCACGCGGAGTTTGCGACCCTGGACATCGAAGCCGTTCAAGGCAGCCACGACCGCATCTGCGTCGGCAGCTTGGCGGAAGTTGGCAAAGGCTAAGCCGCGAAACGAGCCCTGTTGATCGAGATGGTAATTGAAGGCATATGGGGTAGGAATCGACAAAGATGCCTAGAAAGGCGAGGTTGATCAATCCATCAAGGATCAATTACTGGAGATGGACTTACGATGATATCAAGGAGGGTTTCGCGTTTGACGTTGAAAGGTATGTTCTTGATGACAATGGCAGTGGGTATAATCTCATCATCGGGGTTCTGACCAGGTGTGGAAGGAGCTACGGGAGGGGGAACGAGATGACCCATTGGGGGGGAGCCACCCGAGGACGAAAAATCAGAATTGTTGTTGGGCGAAAGAGAACGGTTTTCGGAGCCAGTGGCAGAGTTGTCGAGCCATTGCTGAGGAATAAAAGTGAGACTAGATGCAAGGGGAGGAAGGCTGAGGCGGTGATAGACGCACGGTGGGAAGACCGCCACGGAGAGGTTTGATCTTGAGCGGGGAAGGGTTCATGTTGAGGGGATTGTAAGGAGGTTGGGCCGAGATCGGAGGGGATGTGAACTGGTACTGCTGTCTGCCGTTGCCTGGGGCTGAACCATCATAATCGTAAGTGTCGTTGAGACGCTGCTGGGAGGGTTGGGTGCTGAAAATGTCAGGTGTTGGGGAACTCGTCATGATGGAAACCTTGTAACTTGTATACCGCAGAAAGCCTTTCAAACCACTCGTAAACAGGAAGAAAGAGAAGAAGAAGAAGAAAATCGAAAGGGAGGAGAAAAGCGTATAAGAAGAAGGCGTCGAACGAGCCCTTGTCTTGAAGAAACGAATAAACCACGCCCCCACGCCACCATGTCCTGAAATCAATTTTTTTCCATTTTTACGCTTGATCGTTACTCGCAACAAGTTACTACTAGTATCTAGCTATCCCCTCAGACAATGCGTCGGTAGCCCCACAGCGCACAGTGTACACCCGAACCAAGAGCGGCGGTGATCGCGATCCAAAAAGTCTAGGTCTGATCCGGAGTGGACCAGCGTTGTCGCCTCCTGAGCTCAAACCGACGTGCGATCGCAGATCCTTGCAAATAGCGGCGTCAAGGATCCACGGCCAAAAAAAAAGTTATCGGTGGGGACAACCGTGTCAGATCCTCTGACAGGGGCGGGGACATGCCCACATCCATGGTTTTCAACCGTCTGCACACCAAATGCAGTTGGGATCGTTATCTTGAACAAGCGCTCACATCACGATTCACCAGGTCCGAATACGCGACAAGAAGAGAATTTGCGAAGCAGTAACGGCGGTGCCGAGTGTCTTGGGGGTTTACTGTACCGTAATGTCGAGCTAAACCATCCAGATTGATCAAGGGTTATCAAATACAATAAATAATGAGCGTCAGAACAGTACATAGACAACACAGACAACAAGAAGCGTTTTTTTTTTTTTTTTTTCACGACTGCCCTGCTATCCAGCTCAGGGACTTGATGAATGGATGCTTCCCGGCAGCAGCAAGAAAGAAAAAGGATACCAGATCCCAACTCCATCGCTATATGCCGATTGCCACTGGCTTTGGGGGCGCTAGGATACTATCCACGTCGACCACGACGTTGAAACACGAAGAGTCATCCCATGGCCCCCGCACCCTCTTGGTCGGACTCGAAGTAGGGGATGAGGTGGGAGTGGAGTTGCCACTGCTACTTGGCCGGCAGATAGCAGCTAGCTCGAGGGAAAAGGGTGGCAGGTCGGGGAAGATGAGGTGGTCGGGATTTGCCTGCAGCGTTCGAGGGGCTGGAGCAGGACCCCGCGGGAGTGACGCTTCGGGCTGGAAGACGGGGCGGGGGACGGACGGAAGGGTGTGTTTGGGTTGGGAACGGGCTGGGAGAGGGCCCTGGAAGAGACGGAGGGAAGAGGGAGGCCCACGACGACGCATTCCGAGTATGACCGAGCAGAAAGATAATAGTGCTGCTCGAATATTCAGCCGAATGAAAATATGTAGTGAGAGAAGCGCACCTCGCTTTTATCGTTGAACCAGAGAGAGACAGAAACGTGGAATCAATCCAGCGAACAATGAAAGAAGACTTGTGTGTGGAAATGAGTGGAACGTTCGTGCAAAAGTTGATGGATGTCGATGACCACGGCAACGACGTCGACCGTGGATGCGACAGTCGCACCGTTTTGAGTACATATGCTCATGTTCCCCATTTTGGGCAGTTCTCACAAGACGCCATCTCATCTCGTCTCTGATATACACCAATGACGATCTCGGTATTAGCATTGTTCCGACTGCACTTGAGAAGGACGCAACGATCGAGATGCAAACAGAGTACATTGAAAAACGGAACAGACTACAGAGACCGCTGTACAAGCCGTTCAAAGGTCGTGTACAAACACACAAAAGCAAGTGGTAACCACATAATGACAACTTTACGAGGAGTTGTCGAGAGGACGATAGTGTTTCATGAGCTGGGTTTTGTACGCTGATGACGAAATCGTGAGCTCGTCAAAAAAAAAAAAGACACAACAAAGCGTGCACTTGCCTTCTGGGTCATTCCAAAGTCCGGCAGCATCCGCATTCAAAGGGGAAGCATTGTTTGGTTCTTGAACCACGGCGGGTTAATTTCGGCGGGAGCGTACGAACGAGATGACTACCCACCTCCCAACAATGACTGCAAAGATAAAAGGACGGTCTGTACACTGTAAACAGCGGACCACTTGTCCTAGTGCCCGATTTAGAACAAAGTCAACAGAACTCGACAGGATACGTGCCTGCAGAATGTCTAGGCAGATAGCACCACTCTGAATGTCTACATTTGGGTGATAACATGGGGTGTCGAATTTAATTGCGGGAGCGGTGTAGGGATAGTTGCTTGGGAATGAGATTGAGATGCGGAACGTCAGTCCAGCGTAGATCTTTGCCAAGAGTCAGCAGTACGCCCAAGGATCCAGTGCGAAGACGAACTGTTCCAGCGGCCCCTTCTATCGTTCCGGCCCATTCGAACAGATTAGAGTCATTCTTGGGGAATGCAGACTATTAGAAATTTAGTATTGCAAGCTTGGTATAAGGCGATCGTGGTACGAACAATGCCAGGCGAAGAAGACATCTATCCGATGGGAGTGAGAATGGGGAGCGCTAGGCAGAATAGACAACGCACCATGAGCGACATAAGCTCGCTACTTAGTCTGGGAATCGCTGGTCAATTATCGCGCTCACATGCGAGTGAATGCTTACCGCTTCGTCACGCTGCCTGGACCATCGGTAGTTGAACCGGGAGCGGTCGACTTTTGAGAAGTTCGTGAAGGGGCGAGCGAGGAGGTGATCTGGTCCATTGTTTCGGGAATGCGGCGCGGTGTATCAGACAAGTCAAAGTACAACAAACTGGCGAAGAACCACAGCGCAAGTTCAAGGACGCGCTAATCACGTGACCCATGCGCCGCGGAAATCTAAAAGTTTAGAGGATGACTAATACAGTTGCAGTATTACATAAATTGTTTCCATCATATCATGGAGGCTGTTTAGCCAACACTGATCCAGGGAAATCCTCCAACTCTAGGGATAGACGTCCCTGCAGCCTTGATTCGAGTATAAAATGCCGCTGCTTTCCAGGCTCGTTCTTTATTCTTCCTTTCTCTTTTCCTTTCTCAACTCCTGTCTCTCTTTAAACTTCGTAACATCTTTGAGAGATGTCTTCCGTTACCTTCAAGTTCGTCGCCGTCGCCCTCACTTGCGCTCTCCTTGCCTCCGCCGTTCCCCACAAGCGTAGCATTCAATGGCTTCAGCAGAACGGCCCTGCTGCTCAAGCACTCAACGACCAATACGCAACTCTGACAGCCAGCTCATCCTGTAGCAACGATGGCGACACCGCGTGTATCAATGGTCAATTCGCAACCTGCTATCAGGGTACTTATAATACCTATACCTGCCCTAGTGGCTGGACGTGCGCCGCTATTCCCAACGAGTGGGATGCGGGAACTACCACTACCTGCGACACCAATGATAACATTGCGTGGCGGTTCTCTCAAGCTGGCATTTCCGAGTACAAGCGATCATTGCCCCTTGCAGAGTAAGCGTGTGCACTTTCCCGTATTACTGCTTGACGCTGACGCACTCTTCCTTTAGGCGTACTTCGTGGCTTCAGCAAAATGGTCCTGCTGCTAAAGCGCTGAACGACCAATACGCAACATTGACCACCAGCTCGTCTTGCAACGATGGCGATCTTGCGTGTATCAATGGGCAGTTTGCGACCTGCCATGAGAGCAGATACTTGACGTGGTCTTGCGCGAGCGGCTGGACATGCGCCGCCATTCCCAACGAGTGGGAAGCGGGGACTTCTACTACCTGCGACACCAATGACGACATTGCGTGGAGATTCTCTCAAGCTGGCATCTCCGAGTTCTGAGAGAAGGTGTGTTGCACTTGGTTTCTTGATACGACCTTGTCTGAAGGTTATGCGCTAGGCACCTGACTTGATCGGAAGCGCGGTGACGGCTTGTAGTTAGTGGTATATTTTTGCTGCTGGTCAGCTTTGTGCTCCTCGACACTCGTTTAATGTATGTGGTGACCTGAATGGCCTGTGTGAAGACGAGTAGACGCTGTCTGAGTAAGATCAATCGGGTGTATTTTTGATTGGTCCAGCGTCGGCTTTTTCGCTGGCGGTTACACACACACGGCCGTCTCTCGATCCTGCGCAGTTTTGCTGCCGGTTTGGACTACTCGTCTCATTCCCGCGTTTAACTTATAACACTTCCATAACGTCTTCCTCGTCGGCACCATGTCCTCAAATTTCACGCCGACACCCACAGAGCTCGCCCTCGTCAACCAGATCTTTGTCCAAGTAGACACCCAGAAGATTGGCATCCTTACCGGCGACGTCGCAGTCAGAGTATTTGGCGGCGCAAAGCTCGCACCGACGGTGCTCGGCGAGATATGGGGCATTGCAGACGAGGACAACAATGGTTTCCTCACCAGAAAGGGCGTCGCCATCGCCGTCCGCCTCATGGGTTGGGCCCAGAAGGGAGAGAAGGTCTCACAAGCGTTGCTCAGCAAATGTGCGCTTACAGTCCTGTCTTTGCTGCGTTCGCTGACGCCTGTGCAACAGCGGGTCCGCTCGCTACCATCGATGGCATTCATGCGCCTTTGGTTCCACAAGGCACCGGCATGTCAATACCGAAATCTCCTCCCCCGGGTTTACCCCTCCTCACACCACAAGACAAGGCCAAGTTTGCGAGGCTCTTCCAGAGTTGTGGGCCGCTAAACGGTCTATTGAGTGGTACGTCGGGGTCTTCTTGGTCGGATTCGGACTGACGCAAGCCTTGCAAAAGGTGACAAAGCCCGCGACGTCTTCGTCAAGTCCAAGCTTCCCGTCGACAAGTTATCTCAGATATGGTCTGTGTCTCTTCGGTCTTGACATTGAAACGTCTTCGAACCTCCTTTTCAGGTCTCTGGCCGACACGCAAGATCGCGGCGTGCTCGACTCGACCGACTTTACGATAGCCATGTACTTAATTCAAGCATCGATGTCCAACCAGTTATCCTTCATACCCACATCGCTCCCTCCAGGACTGTATGAACAAGCAAGTGGAGCTGCTGTGGTTGCACATGCAACCGGCAGCAGCGGCCATCCCGTGAGCCCAGCAACATCACCATCATTTCCAGCCGCTGTCAAGCAACCACCCGTGCAGACAAACTTCACAGGGCAACCGAATCTGGCGCCTACACTTCCTTCCCGACGCCCTGCGCCAATCGCCCAAACACCTACTGTCCCACCTTTCCCCGGCGTGGTTCCTCAAACTACAGGACACTGGGATGTTACCCCCGTCGAAAAGGCCAGCGCGAACCGCTTCTTTGATAACCTGGATTCACACAAACGAGGATATATTGAAGGCGATGTTGCAGTTCCCTTCATGTTGCAGTCCAAATTGCCGGAGGAAGTCCTCGCTCAAATTTGGTGCGTCCACTCCCTCGCAACTCTTTCGATATAGCCTGATTCCTCTGAAAGGGATCTCGCCGATATCAACAACGATGGACGTCTGACACGGGATGGATTTGCGGTAGCGATGCATCTGATTCAAGGCAAACTATCAGGCAAGGAGGTCCCAGCTGTACTTCCCCAAACCCTTGTACCTCCCTCCATGCGATCGAACGGTCCTACTTCACCGTTTGCAGCTGTGCCTCCGCCTCAGCCGTCTGAAGGAATACGTGATCTCTTGTGGGACGATTCCCCTCCGACATCGACTGCGAACACCCAATCCCAGTACAACCTCTTTCAACCTCAGGCGACTGGGATCGCGCCGCCAACAGTCTCCCCACCTTCAATCACCCGCCCACCTCAAGCTCTGGAGGATCCCTTTACTTCAGCAGCTCGTAATTGTACGTTTCTGTGTTTCCGCATTTCATCTGAGTGACTCACCCACCTTTCGGTCTTCAACTTCAGCGTTTCACAAGGATCTTCTTGGAGATGATGACGAAACACACCCGTCACCGCCACTGCATGACCGATCTGCGGAGATTGGAAACCTCCAGAACCAGGTCACCTCCACGAATAGATCACTGCAGAATGCCAAGGCCGAGCGAGAAGCCTTGGAAGCCATACTCGCTGACCAAGCAACTCAACTCTCTGCTTTGGAGACACAACTCGCTTCTGCGAAAACTTCGTATGAGACGGAGACGGGCTTATTAAATGTGCTCAAGGAACGACATGCCAAGCAGAATGCGGAGATCCAGAAAGTGAGAGAAGAATTGATTAGGAGCGAGAGCGACCTCAGTGCGATTCGTGTGGAGAAGGCGGAGATCGAAGGATCATTCCTGCGAGATAAGGAGGAAGTTCGTGACCTCAATCGTCGCATGGCTGAGGTGACCACGCAAATCGCTGGTACCAAGCAAGAGGTCGAGAAAACAAAAAAGGATGCCAAGCAACAGAAGGGACTTCTTGCGATTGCCCGCAAACAGCTCGCGACAAAAGAGTCCGAGAAGGCCAAGGTCGACCAGGAACTCGAAGAAGCGCAAGTGGATCTTGCCAATACGGTCAAGGAACGAGAGGAAGCAGAGGCCGAAGCCGAGACATTGGCATCGCCACAGCCACTTCCCAATCCCGAGAGGGTCAAGTCCCCCGCTGACTCGTTATCATTTGCTGCTGCTCACCCATTACCCATTACTCCCGACATCACGGGCGGCGCTCCCTTGAGCCCCAGCGGCGGCAAGAGCAACAACCCGTTCGAGAGATTGGCTTTGTCCTCGGGAGCATCAACTCCTCGGCCACATTCGCCTTTTGCGTCCTTTTCAACTGCATCCTTACCACTTCCCCCTGGTCTATCTCCACCTAGTGCGGTGGTCACGACACTCGACGATCCATTTGGGATCTCCCATGCCTTTGACTCCGCACCGCAGCCATCTTCCGAGGTTACTCCGGACAATGACGCGGCAGATGTGGGCGTGAGCACGCCGAAAGTCAAGGCGATGTTCGGGGAGTTTGGTGAAGTTGTTTCATCGCCCACGGATGAGGAACTGTTTAGCACACCTCCAAACAGTACGACGCCTGTGAACCTTGGTGGTGGTGAGGCAACGCCTCAATTTCCCTCATTGGACTCTGCTGCCACTCACTTCCCTGCCCTGGATGACATTCCGTCTGGGCAAGGCGATAGGAAGGAGAACGAGACGGACTTGTCAACGGATCTACACAACTTGGATGTCGATGACACGGACAGCGACACGGATAGCGATGAGGAAGAGAGGCATGAGAAGACTTTGCAGGACCAGGAGAGTCATCCCTCTGAGGTACCCCCGACCAAGAACGAATCTGCGCCGTCCCCTGTCCCTGTCTCGTTTGACGATATTTTTGGTGCTACCAATGATGCACCAGTGGTTGCACCTCCTGCGCCAGAGGCCTCACCGCAGACGGATAACGTTTCGCCGACTCAAAACGGCTCAGCTGCATTTGACGCATTCGGTGTGCCCCTGACGAAGTCTGCCACTACACCTGAAGATGGTCACGATTCAGGGTTTACTTTTATCAACACGCCTGTGACAAGCATGGCCAGCAGTGGTTTAAGCAGTTTTGACGAAGCGTTCGGCAAGGGTTCATCAAATGGCCCCGCGCAGACAGTCTCGAACTTATCGTTTGACTCTGCGTTTGAGGACAACTTTGATTTTGGCGCTTCCTCAGGGACGGCAACCGAAGTCCCACCTACGACCTCGTCTGATGCTCCACCTGCGAATGAGAGCGCTACGACCAAGCAAAACTTGGCGGCGACTGCAAATAGCACGCAAGATATCTTTTCCTCGCCTGTGAATGGTGCCCCACCGGCCGCTGCGAAAACAGCCCCCACACAAGCACCGGTCTCATTTGATGATGCTTTCTCATCGGGTCCCTGGCCCGCCAAAACGAACGCTCCTCAACCTGAGAAGACGGTGGCGGACCAATCAATTCCAGGTGGTATCTCATTCGAAGAAGCATTCGGAGGGCTTGAATCGTCGCAGGCCCTGAAGCTTGATGATTCGTTCTCATCGCGGGCTTCGAATGTCTTTACCAACCCGGTGTCCCCACCACCCCAATCTGATACTATTGGGAAGCAGCATGCTATGTCGCCTCCGACGTCTCCACGAGGTCCCACTTCTCCCCGCGTTACCTCGCCGATACGGTCCAGTTCCCCCCAGCCACGCGCTACATCGCCACCACCACCTCGGATCGCATCTCCAAAGTCGCAGCAGCGTCCGTCGACGTCTTCTTCGACGAAGGAAGTTGTACAGGAGAAGCCCCCTCCGCCGCCACGTCACTCCAAACTTAGTGTAAGTTGGATTTCCGACGCACGTAGTGGTGCCTTTCAGAACATGATTACTGATTTGTGTTGTTTTTCCAGATTCGCCTGTTTGGCAAACGAAAGAAGCAGGACACGTTGCCACCTGTGCCCGCCGCATCACAACACCCCGCACGGGGTGGTGAACCAGGTGCGGTCACGCCGGCGGTCGAGGATGACGTCGAGCCGGTCAAGCAACTCGCGGCGATGGGGTTTAGTAGGCACCAAGCCATTACAGCACTGGAAGCATACGATTATGACGTACAAAGGGCACTGAACAGTCTGTTGGGTGCGTAATGAGGAGATTGGTCACGATGCACCGTAATATTTTATCAGCCATCTCGCACTGTATTATTCTCCTTCTTTGTTTTTTCTTTTCTTTTCTTTTCCTTGTTCCGATATTCACGTGGTCTCTCCTTGAAGAATCGGCGATGGACTTTCTTTGTTTGATCTTTTCTGGAATACATACTCACACAATATACACGCTCATTCCTATACGAATTCCCCCCTTTCTTTTTCTTTTTTCTCCTTTTTTTTCTTTACGAATGGATCCCCTCGGTCTTTTTTTTTATCAAAGATATCCTGCTGGAACTCTGAGTTGAGGGATATTGCCCCGTATGTCGTCTTCTGGAGTGGTGCTCGCGTGCCAGTCAGGCCATGCGGCCGAGCCTATGATGTATGTATGGCACGAGACAGTGTTTGATTGATCCCGAGTGTGATGCTCGTTGGACCCTTTTTCGGACTCTCACGCGGATTCTGTGTATGAGAATGTGCAGCACTGACTCTCAGTGAGTCTTGTTCTGCAAGCGGGGGCTGGGGCCAAGTACTTGAGGGAAACAAAGCGGAGTAATAGAACAAGGTACGCGGTAGTGCTGTGGAGGGGGCTGCGCGGGGTAGGCTCAAGTCGAAAAAATGGCAGCTGCAATTCGCGAAAAGTTTAAAAGGAGATGAAGGGGGGCTTTGTTTTTTTATTGTTTTTGTTTTTTGGGTTCGAGAATTCAGGCCCAGGCTTGTTTTATGAATCATTAGAATTGATCTCGGATTAGTAGTAGCCGACGCGGGACGTGCCTAAGTTGCGTGAACGCAATCTTTCAAGTTGGCCTTGGCAGTTCACGTTCACCGAGGGCTCCGAGCACTCCACTCCAGTCAATCCGCCGAGCGCGAAGGCTATTTAACCCCTCCCCCCTTTTAACTGGTTTCTCCTCCAGACACCATACTCTCTTCACTCATTCAGTGGTGCTCGTTTCGATCCGTGCCCCCCCCC
>JBBPRX010000759.1:0-11845 GCA_038093195.1 Boletus fagicola | reverse complement strand
GGCATGAGTGACCCCTTGACAGAAAGGGGTGGCTGCACTGGGGTGCCAATGCCCAAAATGGCAGGTTCTTCCTCCCCCTCAATGGCACACAGCACAGTGTTGAAATACATGTTATGCTCAATGGTCACAGTGCGCTTTGACAGCCAGTATACACAACATGCATTTTCAGTGCGTTCATCGATCCCCATCCATCTTCCTTGCTCAACTCTCCCTCCTAGCTTCGAGCCAGCACCCATTTTGATGAATACGGGCGATCCCCACTCACACAATCAGCTCAAATCCGGCGTTTTGCCCATCGCGACCTCATATGGCATTTTTCCTTCAAGTGCTTTGATAGGAGTTCTGTTTTTCAACCATACAGCATGATGTGCAGCTTCTCCCCACAGGAACTTCAGTAGTCTGCTCGCGTGCAACATTGCGTGAACCTTTTCGAGGATCGTTCGGTTTAGTCACTCGGCACCACCGTTGTGTTGTGATGTGTCGTGCGCTGTCAGACGCTGCACAGTGCCTTGTAGTTAAAGATAAAGTACAAACTCTTTGCTTTGATACTCTCCCCCTCAATCCGAGTGGAGTAATTTGACTTTTGCAGCCTGTTGGTGATCCAGCCATGCTTCAAAGCCATGGTAGGCATCAAATGTCTTGCTCTTCTGCTGCAGGAGGTGAAGGTGGGTGAGCCGCATTTTGTCGTCTGTGAAAATCACATAGTAGTGTTTGCTGCCCAGTGTTGCAATAGGTGACAGGCCCCAAACATCAGAATAAACAACACTGCCGACTGAGTCAGTGTGTGGGCCTCCGCGTTCCTTCGCTATGGCTTTACGTGTGGCTTTCCCATAGACACATGACTCACAGAAGGTATCTGGTTCGCTCAAGTCAAATTCAAGGCTGCTGATGAGACCTTTTTCAGCAAGTCGACAAGCAATGTTTGGTGCAATATGACCCATCCATCAGTGGAACTCCATCATGGTGAGTCTTTCCATTACAGCACTAGCATGTTCATCCTTGTGTACAACACGATACAGGCCTTTAGCTGATCATGGTATGCATCTGATCATCTCTCCATCGGCACTGTGGATTGTGCAATGTCCATCTGTGAAGATCGTCGAGAGCCCAACCTCATCAAGATGACCGATCAACACGAGCGTGTACCCCACCTCGGGTGAGTACAGGACCTCTGTTAATCATAGTTTCGAAACTTCTACCCCATTGGGTATCTCGATGATCAGATCACCTACTCCGGTAGCACTGAATTTTTGTTGGTTCACAGCAGTGAAGGACTTGGGTGGGATCAGTTTGAGATTCAACATGTGATCTCGGTCTGGGGAGATGTGACATGTGGTACCGGAGTCATACAATTCAATACAGTGGGTTTCCTGTGGATGGTCGCTAACCTCCATAGCTTCCTCGTTTGGTTCTTCATCGGTGATAGGTAGCTTTGTGCAGTCGACTGACACTTCATCATCAAATCCCTGCACCTCATCATCCCATCCACAACCCCACGGGCTGTTGTTGCCAACATCTGAAAACCAGTCATCATCACCTTTGAGCACATCATGGCTCGTACCCAAGTATGGTTCCTCGTCATTGAAATCTGACTCAATGGATTTCAGGTCCAGTACTGATTCATCATCACTGATGACTCCAAATACTCCATCAGAGTCGTCAGAGTCGAGCATTGCTGCGTGTGCACCATCAGATTGGTGCATCACAGTCCTTCTGTCATCCTTTGGTGTCTTATTGCACTTTGCTGCTAAGTGCTGATCAGATCCACAATTCCAGCACAGCCGTTTTGGTCTGTTGCCGCAGGGATGGTGATTCCCCTGGCCTCGTCCTCTGGTTCTAGGTGGTGAAAATATGGCCATTGCTTCATCCCAATTTTTTGCATCGTTTCCAGTGGTACATTTTATTTTCTGCCTGTCCACCTCCTCACTGATCAATGAGATCAGGGTATCAGGTTCAATTGTTTTGCTGGTCGTGTATAGGTGAGCAGCAGTGAGTTGGCTAGATTGCAAAATTGGCGAGGGGGACTGGGAGGGATTGGATGATTGTTGAACGATAGTCCGATTCTTCAATGTCAACACCTACTGACGCTAATTCCTCACACTTTGTCCGCAGTCCATCTAGGAACTGTCGGACATCACCTCCTTTGGTGATCTTTGACTCCAGGAACTGTGCACACAATTCCATTTGCGCATAAGCTCCTTTTTCAGTATATTTGTGTACGATCTCCTTCCACATTTGCTGACGCTCTTCAGTTTGCGGACCTTCAGTGCAGTCGAGTCCGGGATGTGCTGAGTCAGGAAGTGTTTTGATATCCCTTCGTTCTTTCTCCATTTATTAATTTCCTCGGTCTGCCTAGTCAATAAAGGAGATGGGTGTGACGGCTCAGGGGTCAATCCATTGAAGTGTCCCCACATCTCCTTTGCTTCAACAGCAACCTGGAAGCAAAGAGAGAATATTGCCCAATTTGTGCCTTTGACATCGAGCTTAGGCATGTTGTTGGGGAGCATATCAGTGGTAATGGGAACAGTGGTTGACATTTCGGTAGATGGTAATGGAGTTTAGTTTGAAGCAGCAGGGCTCATAACCTGTGAGATTACAGGCGAGTGGAGGAGCGGGGCGCGACGACTATACGAGAGGAAACTCAGTCATTTGGGGATAACAGACTGGGTTGATATTCATCTATGCAAGAGGAAACTATGTATGTATGGAGTAAGTAACAAGGATAATAGTTATTTGTTAGTGGCTCACCTCAGTCATTTGGGGATAACGGACTGAGGGTGAGTGCTGTCGGACAGTAGTCTTAAATACTCTAAGTACAAATACTTGGATAAAAGGAGTAAGCCAAAGAATGAAGGGTCAACAGAGCAGGATACAATAAACTTGTCGTGTAGTACTATGGATGCCTTGGGCTATGTATGTATGGTATGGAGAGCACGCAGACAGGAACATGAAATGTATATGTTACGATTGGTGAAACCACCCCCGGTTTTTCCTTTCCTCTGACTACCCAGGAGACTACAGCCGAAGACCACCCTGCTTGGACTCTCAAGGACGACATCCTTTCCGGCCTAGAAGAGTTTGCTATACCAGACTCCGTCTGGGACGACCTCTTTGACAATACCCTCTTCCCTCCTGAGGCTGTTCCTACACAGCCTCATTAACCCCACCTCATCATGTGCCTCACATCTCTACATGTCTACACATTCTTCCTCTTTCCTCGAACACTGCCTCCTCAATTGCATTCTCTTACACACGATCTCGTGATCCTTACCTCATATGCGCATCCCCCTCTTGTGTCGTGACACGTCTCTACATGTCTATGCCTACCCTTATCCTAGTTTCCTTATTTAGCCGGACCTGCCCTAAACTACTCTACGAGTATATATATTAGGGCTCCGCCTATATTGTATCTCTAACCTGAACCTACACAATCCAGTGTAATCTTCTGCCATTCCTTGCTATCCCCTCTAGCAAGTCTCTACTCCTCTCCCTCCTCCACCCTTCCATCTAGGAATGCCTAGACGACCTTATCATGGCTACCTTCGAGCAACAGGCTCATTGCATACCGGGCACACCAGTAACAGAGGTTACACTTGTGGCAGAGGCCACACCAGTGAAAGAGGTCACTTCATTATACTTCAACAGGAGTTACACTCTCGTGTAACTTGTTAAGTTCTTTGAACTTAACAGTATACATATGAAAACGGCGGCACGCATGCTTGCGTATTTCAACATTACCAGGTCTTTGAACAACTTCCAATTGAACAGCATGGTGGCCATGCCAATGCTCTCAGTCCTCTCAAGGATGAGAGAGTTCAGCTCACTGCCCATGAATGGCTAACTTCCCAAGATGTTGGCCAAATCACCCCAATGTGTTTTTGCCATGCACTCAATGATACCCTTCTCCCATCCCTAAATATCAATCTGATGAAGCCACTCTGTGAATGCATGGCATGGCGATGGCTCTTGAAACTTGGGTGGCAATGAACTTGTTTGCAAAAAGGTGTTTACTTGGATGGACATGAATGAGAAGATGTCAGAAAATATCATCAAGAGATTTTCTTACCTGCAATGGCTGCATTTGAATCCCACATGGTCCAGTTTGAAGGACCTGAGTTGCAATGAGTTGAACCTGTTAAGTTCGAAGAACTTAACAAGTTACACGAGAGTGTAACTCCTGTTTGAAGTATCTTGTAGTGACCTCTGTCACTGGTGCAACCTCTGTTGCTGGTATGCCCGGTATCTCGATGAGCCTGAATGCTCGAAGGTCTCGACAAGCCTTGATGCTTGAAGGTCTCGACTAGCCTGGATGCTAGAAGGTACTCGATGAGCCTGGATGCTCAAAGGTGGCCGCGATGGTTATGCCTAGGTGGTCCTAAGCGGAAGGGAGGATGAAGAGAAAGAAGGCTGAGACTTGCTGGGGGGTAGCAAGGAACAGAAGAGTACACTGGATTGTGTAGGTTCAGGTTAAAGAAAGAATACAGGCGGAGCCCTAATATATATACTCGTAGAGTGGTTTAGGGCCGGTCTGACTAAATAAGGAAATAGGGGATAAGGGCAGGCATAGATGCGTAGAGACGCGTCACGACACGAGAAAGGACACGTGTATAAGGTAAGTGGATGTGTGTATGAGGTAAGGATCACGAGATCGCATATAAGGAGAACGCGATCGAGGAGCCAGTGTTCAGATGGAAAAGGAAGAATGCGTTGACGCGTAGAGACGCGAGACGCGAGACATGAAGCTCATGAGAAGCACGTGATGAGGCAGGGTTTAGTGAGGCTGTGTAGGAACAGCCTCAGGCGGGAATAGGGTGCCGTCGAAGAGGTCATCCCAGACCGAGTGTGGTATGGCGAACTCCTCTAGGCCAAGGAGGATGTCGTCTCGGAGTGTCCAGGCGGGGTGGTCCTCGAGTATGGTCTCCTGGGTAGTCAGAGGAGAGGAAAAACTGGGGGTGGTTTCTCCAATCGTAACATTACCCTCCGCGTACGTCTGAAGTACCATCTCAGAATCAAGAACTTTGGTCTCCTTCGTTGATCTCGTAATTGGAGAGGTCCCAGGTGATGGGGTCGATGTCGTGGAAGGTACATTGCTGCCAAGTATGCTCGGTGGAGTTGCAGCGATTGCAACGTCAGTGGGGACAACGGTATTGGGGATGTCCAGGAGCAGGTTGGTGGCAGAAGGGGCAGCGGTAGCGGCTGCAGTCGGCGCAAACATGTCTGGGTTGCCGACATTCAAAACATCGAATGGGGACCAGAGATATACGGGGGGATAAAGGAAGGGAGCCAGGCATGCGAAGTGGGGAGTCCACAGAGGATTGGGGACTACTATCCACGGCTGTAGTTGGGTCTGAGGGAGGGGATCCAGCGGCGGTCTGGTTGCAGAGGGACTTGTCTGGAACGACGAGGGGAGGAGTGGGAATAGGCTCTGTAGCTGAGCCCAATGGGGAGGCCAGGTGGCAGAGAGGTTTGGACGGGAGTCCGGCGGTGAAGAGGACCATACGGAAACATCGTCTGATGGGACAACAGGGAGGGAGGGATCTGGGACATGGGGGAATGACGGGGGAGGTTGGTATGGGGGAGGAAGGTCTGGTTGGCGGGGAGCGGGAGAGGGTCCCGACGTCAACTCGGCTTCCAATGACAGAATGAGATTCTCGATGGCCATTGCCTCGTCTGAGACAGGGGGAATCTCCTGGGGAGGAGTCAGACAATGTATAGTCTGGGACAACGTTGGAGTTGTCAAAGTAGGCTGCCCGAGAGGTCTTGGGGAGAGCGTAGAGGACAGGGTGAAGGAAAGCGGCGATGATGGATATGGGAAGGAGGGAGATGCAGAGATCGAGTCCCTCGTCGTGGAGGAGATCAAGGGACGAATTTCTGATCTCGAGGATTGCCTGTTCGACAGCCATGACGGCCGACGACTCCGGCGAAGAGTGGAATGGGTCGATGAAGGAGATAGAGGAACTTGTCGGGCGTCTGGTGGTCCAGGGGAGAAGGGAGCGAAGCGTGGCGTACTGGCGATAGAGTCGAGTAAGCCAGATGAGGGAGTCATCAGAGGAGAAGAGGGGGAGGCGTTTGAGTGCAGTCGTCGCTTCTCTGTTTTCCAAGAGCGCAACATAGATGAGGCGACGATCGGCGGGAGTGAGATGAGAGATGCGGGTGGAAAGTGGAACAGAGGGGACAAAGGGGAAGGGCATCGACGGAGTAGATGGTGGTGGTTGGGGAGGAAGAGGCATTCAGAGTCCGACTCTCTTTTTATACTCCTCCAGGATCTTCTTGGCGTTGCCCAAATTGGATTCTGGTTCCCATGTTCGTTCGGCTGCGGAATAGCCTTTCCAATGGACCAGATATTGGTAATTCTGGTTCCGTCCCGGTCTTCTCCGATGGTTGATGATTATTTCCAATTCATATTCCTCGGCTGTTCCGATTTGTTCCGGAGGTGGTCGGAGGAAGTTGGGGCCGTGTTCCGGTGTCTCCTGATAGGACGAAAGGAGAGAGGCGTGGAACACGTTGTGGATTTTCCATGCTTTTGGAAGGTCCAATCGGAATGCGACCGAGGACATTACTTGGGAGATGGTGAAGGGGCCTGTGCGACGTGGTGCCAGTTTGCGGGTCGGAATCTGGAGCTTTAGGTTCTGCGAGTCTAGCCAGACTTTGTTGCCAACCTTCCACGGTTTGAAAGACGAGTGGACTCTTTCTTTCATTCATTGTTGGGCGAGGGTGTGAGTGGCTTCAGCTTCTTTACGGGCATCCTCAAGGTGGGAGAGCCATTGCTCGAGTGCGGGAAGGAAGGTGTGGCCGAGGGGGGGATAGGAGTGTGGTTCGTATCCTAGGATCAACGAGAAGGGGGATTTCTTGGTGACGGAGTGTACTGCAGCATTGTGGGAGAACTGAGTGATAGAAAGGTATTCCAACCATTTGTGTGGTTGTCCATCGCAGAAGATGCGAAGGTATGTTTCCAGTTCTTGGTTATATCATTCGGTTTCTCTGTCCATTTGTGGGTGGTAGGCTGTAGACAGCGCTACGTCGTAGTGGAGGAGGCGTGCCAGTTCTTGAGCGAAGGCAGAGGCGAATTGCGGTCCCCGATCTGAGATCAACTTGTCATGTAAGCCATAGTGCTTAAACATGTGATCGAAAAAGAGTTTGGCAATGCCAGCGGCATCGATCGATTTTGAGCAGGGGGCGAGAACCACCCCCTTACTAAGGCCATGGTCGACCACAACCATGATAGAATCAATGTTTCCCACGTGAGGGAGATCGGTGATCAGGTCCACGGAGAGGTGCTGGAAGGGACAGGAGGTGGCAACAGCGAGCGGTACAAGAGGGGGGATGGTGGGATGCGTTTGGACCTTGTAGGCTTGGCAAACGCCACATCCGGAGACGTAGCGTCTGACATAGGAGGAGAGGCCGGGCCACCAATAGTCTTTTGAGAGAAGGGCAACGGTGCGGAGATGGCCACCATGCCCTCCTTCGGGGGAGGAGTGTGCTGCTGCGATGAGGTCGTGACGGACGTCCGTTGGGACATACAGTACATCTGGTTCTTGAAATAGAGCCAGCCGTCGATGTATGTCCAATCATCCGGGGAGGATCTGTGAAATAACTTTTCCTCCTTCTCCATGGCATGTAGAGCGTCAAGGACCAACCGGTCCGTAGTGGAGGAGTCGTGGATCTTTTCCGCGAGTGCGAGGTCAATCCATTTGATCTGAGCATCAAATGCGGATTCTGGAAGCAGTTGAACGTCGGTGTTGTCCAACAAGGTATCAATCTCGTCTCATCACGACAGGGCATCTGCTGGCGCCATTTGTGTGCCGGGAAGGGCCATGTAGGCCACATCAAAGTCCATTAGGAAGAGGAGCCAGCGAGCTTGGCGGCGAGAGTGTTTCCTGGGCTCCTTGAAGTACGTGAGGTTCTTGTGGTCCGTCAGGACCGTCACGGGAAACGGCGAGCCTAGAAGGTATTGACGCCAGTCTTCTAGGCCTCATATGATAGCGAGTAATTCTCGGTCATAAACATCATAGTTTCTCTCAGCCGGAGAGAACATTTGGGATAGATAGCCACATGGTTTCAGGTCACCATTGGCATCGTGTTGCATTAGGACTGCGCCAGAAGCAGTCAACGAAGCGTCTGTCATGAGGGTAAATGGTTTTGAAGTGTCCGGAAAGCCAAGACCAGTCGGCAAGTGAAGGCGGATTGCAATCCACGGAAGGCCTTCTCTTGATCGGCTCCCCATTTCCATTCACAAGAGGTCTTTGTGAGGTTGAGAAGGGGGCGTGTGATATCTGAGAAGGAGGGGATAAACTTGCGGTAGAAATTGCAAAATCCGAGGAAAGACCGGACGTCTTTCACATTGCCAGGGTGGTGCCAGTCTTCGATGGCTTTCAACTTGGCTGGGTCCATCTGGACGCCATCCTTGTTAACAACCATTCCTAAATATTCCACTTCTTCGGCGGCGAAGGTGCACTTTTCCAGTTTGAGGTACATCTCGTGTTCTTGAAAGCACTGGAGGACCTTCCGAGTTCGTTCCTTGTGGAGGGCGGGGTCGGCAGAATGGATCAGGAGGTCATCCATGTAGATGATCAAC
Source organism: Boletus fagicola (assembly GCA_038093195.1). Lineage (NCBI taxonomy): Eukaryota > Fungi > Basidiomycota > Agaricomycetes > Boletales > Boletaceae > Boletus > Boletus fagicola. Next base: position 3,270 of record JBBPRX010000759.1, on the reverse strand, counting down.
CATCCTTCAGCCATATAGTCTCCAAATAGATCATCCATAAAGGCTTGGAATGTGGCTGGGGAGTTGCACATTCCAAAGAACATTACAGCGGGTTTGAAGAGGCCATAGGGGTTGATGAAAGCGGCTTTCCATCGGTCCTCGGGTTTGATCAAGATGTTGTTATATCCCCAACGTACGTCGAACTTGGTGAAGATAGAGGATCCCTTCAGTTTGTCGACGAGGTCGGAGATGAGAGGAAGGGGGTATGCGTTCTTGATCGTGTGGGAATTGAGGTACCGGTAGTCTTGGCAGGGGCGAAGCTGCTTTGAATCTTTCTTCTGGACAAAGAAGAATGGATAGGCCTGAGGGGATTTGGAGGGGACAATCTTGCCCATTTTGAGATGTTCATCGATAAACTCCTTGCAGGCGGTCTGTTCTGCAGGGTTCAATGGATAACTCTTGGCTCGTTTGGGGGTGAACAAGTCTTTGAGTTCGATGACGTGGTCGTAGGGCCACGAAGGGGGTAATTTGGTGATGTCTTTCTTGTCAAAGACATCGGCGAACGCCTGAAAGGCTGTAGGGAGAGAAACCTCTGTTTTCTCCGTCTGTCGGGCAATAACTGTGGACATTGTTGTCCGTCATACCACAAACTCTGGTACATCGCCGGTTGAGTTGAAGAACCTAGCCCTTTGGATAGGTGTCCATTGACGAAATGCGTCATAGAGCTCCCTCTGGATTATCTCTTCTTCGTCATGGCCGAAATACTGTAACAGGTATCATTGTTGGAGCGCTTCCGGTTTGAAGCCGCTGGTTTGCTTGTATTTGGAAGGGGTTATCATAACCCGTCCTTCCGTCCAATCGACGTCTGGATTCAGAGCCCGAAGCCAGGGCAATCCTAGAATCACATTGTCCTTGCCACAGTTGAGGATGAAGAGGTCCCGCTGCTCTTTCACTCCTCCGTAGTCAAGTACCACATTGGTCTTGAACTTGATGGTCCCTGATTGGTTGGGCGACCCGTCGACGTTCCACGCTTTGAGGGGCATGTCCATCTTGAAGATTGGTAACTTCAAGCGTCGTACCGTGCTAAGGCTGATAAAGCAGCCAGTAGCTCCACTGTCAATCAAAGCATTAGTGCCAACAATTTTGCCATCCTGTCTCCAGATTGAAAGGGGAATTCAAATAGAATTACTCTTTGATCCAGAAATAAATACAGGAGCAATCGTGACAGAAGGAGACGATGTTGGTCCGTCCCTTCCCTTTAAAAATGCGAAGCAGAGGGCACACCTGTGCCAGTGGAAATCCTAGTACCATCCTCTGATGGTCTTCCCTGCTCTTCAAGGCCAGGGGTATCTGCGGGATGCTCATGGGCGGTGAGCGTGTTGATGGTCTCTTCCCATCCATCTGCTGCAGCAGCATTGTTAGCCTCATCCAGAGGCACCCCCTGTTCGTCCAGCCCTACTTCATAGGCTGTCTTCAGGGTCCTAAGAATCTTGTCACGTCCTTCAGTGCATGATAGCCCCTTGAGATAGGTCTCCAAGAGGTCCTGTGATATGGCAGGGGTTTGTTGGGGAGTGGGGGATGTGGTGGCGACCACACGCGTGTAGGTTGCACGACTGGGTTTCGGAGAAGGCTTGTTGCAAGTGTAACCAGGATGGTTACAAGTGGAGCATCCCACTTTCTGGCAAATAAAACAATGCCCTTCTCGAAGTAGTCGAGCTTGTTCTTCTGGTGTGATCGTAAGGCGATCCACATCCATAGCATGGGGGTCGCAGCGACTATGACCTCCTCCATAAGCTGGCCTGGGGCCCTTCTGGAAGTGCTGGATCCGTTTGAAATTTCCTTCGATTTCGGAGGCTTTGGTGTAGATGTCCTGCATCCCAGTGGCGGTTTTGAGTATGCCGGAGAGGGTGAGGTGGGTGGCGATGTCTTTGTCCAAGCCTCGTAGGAACCATTCAGTAAGTGCACCGAGGTCTTTGATTCCTGATCGTTCGGAGAGGACGGCAAAGTTGGAGATATAATCTCCAAAGGCTTTGTCACCCTTTCCATGTTGGTAGAGGGAGGCGAGGTTGACCCTGGCCTGGATGGCGGCATCATATGGGGAGAAGGTAGTTTCAAAGGCATCCTTGACGATGGTGAAGGTCTTGTCGGCATCGGGTACTGTGTCGTCCAGGAGTTGGGTAAGCCACGTTTCCGCGAAGGCTTTCCCTCTATCTCCCTCCATTCGGTTGAGGAAGATGAACAATTTGGCCCTTTCTCTGTATTTGTCTGCGTGAAAAAAAAAGTATCCCAACATGGCTTTGAGCCATCGGTTGGCGTCTGATGGCTTTCCATCGAATGGTTCAGGGAGAGCGGCTTTGGTGTCTCCAGGCATGTCTTCGTCGTCGTCATCTGAGTTCGCAGGGGCGTTTGGGTCTGGGTTCGGTGGTGGGGGAGGTGCGTCAGGTAATCCTCTAAAGAAGATGTCTTCTTCGTCTTCTTCGATGGGGGAAGGAGAGCGCCTGGCTTCGACCAATGTACTGTGGACTAGTACAGGGGGAGCGGGGTGATGTCCTTCAGAGGAAGCGCGAGAAAGCACAGGAGAGGGTGTTTGACGATGAGGGGGAGGTGGTAGGGCAGGAACAGCTTGGGATGGGCCGCTGATTCTGTGAGATGACCCTTCAGAAGGAATGGCTGTGAAGGCGGAAGAGGGGTGAGGTTGTGGAGGAGAGATCCTTCGTTCCTCGTCTTCGTCTTCCTGAGATCCTAGAAGCACGGTGAGATTGATGTGCCTCGTGTTGACGAGCAGGAGTGGGGGTGGTTGGGCTGAATAGCACCAACTAGAATAAACCTGAACCTTTTGTTAAGTTCTTCGAACTTAACAAGTTACACAAGAGTGTAACTCCTGTTTGAAGTATCTTGTAGTGACCTCTGTCACTGGTGCAACCTCTGTTGCTGGTATGCCCAGTATCTCGACGAGCTGAAGTGCTTGAAGGTCTCGACAAGCCTTGATGCTTGAAGGTCTTGACTAGCCTGGATGCTAGAAGGTACTCAATGAGTCGCAATGCTCAAAGGTGGCCGCAATGGTTATGCCTAGGCAGTCCTAGGTGGAAGGGGGGATGAGGAGAGAGGAGGCTGAGACTTGCTGAGGGGTAGCAAGGAACAGAAGAGTACACTGGATTGTGTAGGTTCAGGTTAAAGAAGGAATACAGGCGGAGCCCTAATATATATACTCGTAGAGTGGTTTAGGGCCGGTCTGACTAAATAAGGAAATAGGGGATAAGGGCAGGCTTAGACGCGTAGAGATGCGTCGCG
>JBBPRX010000758.1:0-11845 GCA_038093195.1 Boletus fagicola | reverse complement strand
CACAGCCACTGGACTAGATCACATGACCCCAGGGGATGACCTTTAGCCAAGAGTGTGTACTATATTTAGTCTCACCCAAGCTAAGCGAAATTCCCACAGGTGTTTGCAGTGCGCAAAGCGCACTGCATTAGGGTTAGTTATTGCAACAGTTTTGTTGCTCAGTGTATATGGAGTGTCACCATACGTCAGGTTCCATTGTGGCACACATTCCATCATTTGCGCCAGTACTCGTGCCCAGTGTGACACAATTTGGTTTCACACCACTCTTGACATCCATACTATACATATGTGCTGATTGATGGCGACGAACTGACAATGTTCTTTTCCCTGCCTGGTAGATGTTGCATGTGTTGGATGGATTACAGAGAATTGTTATGTGAGTGTTGCTTCCTTGATCTAGATCTCACAATTCTCTTCTTGCTTGTTACTTTTTTCATATAATATGATTGATCAGTGTTTATTGATCATTCAATTGGAACAGACATATTCCATGCTCACCGGATACCATTCCCAACTTCATTATGGAGATACTGACACATTTTGGTCATTTGCCATAAATAGTCTTCAATGTATGTACCAATCTCTCTCCTCTCGACCATTCCTGACTACATCTTGCATAGCTCGACTCGACCAAGTTCCTCAGCCTTGATGCACAAGAAGTGTGTCGTATTATTCCCATGGAACTTCGGATCACTGGGTACACATGTGTGGGATTGATGCCAGTCCATGACACGGAGCCTGCGCCTGACAATATCAACACCTTGCCTACTGATAAACCCTCCAAGACAAGCATCTGCACCAGCTACTTCCGTCCTCCACCCATCCTCCACTTCTCTGGTGCTTCAATTGGTTCTGATCATGGCTTGGATGATGAACGGACAGTCACAGGAAGCATACAGCTCATTGGAGGGGGTGAAGTGAGATGGCAAATGGTGAGTCACATTTTTGTTCTCATTCCTCACACCATCCTCATTTCCACCACACCCTGTACCATGTTTTGTCATCCATGGTTCACACGTGAATGGTTTGACATCTGATTCTAGGACACATACACACAGGAATCAACCTTGCCAGGGATGTCGACACCAGAGTGGTCAAGCGAGGCAGTGCAAGTTGGTGGGATTGGAAGTGTAGTTGGGGTCCTTGGAATGTGGACTAGAGCAGGACATGAGAGAGCTGATCCTCTCGGTGACTGATTTTTGGAGGGCTGGTCTGTCATTTTTGAGATGCTGAATTCTTTTTGGCATGAATTGTTGCAGGCCCATTCTGGGCATGGAAGGTTACATGATTCTGATTTGCAGGCAAGGTTGAAACTTGAAAAATGGATCGGCATGGCAACTCGCAATATGTAAATGTTGAATGAATGAGCTGACACTGGGTGGGCCATCTTTAGGAGGCAAAGGCCATCTCTTCCCAACCTGTTATACAGGTGTTTTACATTCTTTTTTTTTCTTTGACCAAGTGATTTTGAACCTTTTATTACATAATGTGTCTGCCCAAATAGCAAATGTTGTTGAGCTTATAGAAAGCAGCATCCTTTGTAGGAGTGCTAGAGGAGAGCACAACTAACTCACATGGTGGTTAGAGTAAAAGAATCTCTATTTATTTATGGCAGTGTGACATTCATTATATATGTACAATTGTAGCAGAGCTATAACTCTGTACTTGCCCTAAGGTTGTATGTATGTTATCTAATCTACTTATTGAACAGCTGCTATAGAGCACTCATTCAATACTTCCCCTTGCTAAATACCTGGTAAGGTTTGCAAGCATATAAAAGCACATGGAGCTGCTAAGTACATGTGGGGGTAAAGTGGTGAGTTCAATAGAACGTCAAACCTAATTGTGATCGAAACTTGGTAAATTTAATATGTCCAAGATTCTTAGTGAACATATCAGCTGGATTGTCATTTCCTTCTATGAAGAAGAAATCAACTTGTCCTTTAGTGACAGCTTCATGAACAAAGTGGTATCTGATTCCAATGTGTTTAGATTTGGAATCAGTGACTGGATTGGAGGCCATAAAAATGGATCCTTGGTTATCACCGCAGATAGGGATGGATTTTAGTTTATATCCTAATTCTCCTAAGAGGGTTTTAATCCAAATGGCTGGGCGGCTACAATCAGAGAGTGCCATGTATTCTGCTTCTGTGCTTGATGGAGCGACAGATTTTTGAGCATGGGATGCCCAAGAGAAAATGCCATTTGCCAGCTTGAAGAAATAGCCAGTTTGTGATTGGCAGGTGATGGGGTCAGATCCCCAATCAGAGTCTGTGCAGGCAAGAATGCCTTGTGCAGAGTCACCATCAGAATCAAGGGAGTAATCTCTAGTATCTAAGAGGTAGTGACATATATAAAGCACTTTATTGAGATGTTCCTTGGATGGGTTTGCTGACTGTCTAGCTAGTGCAATTAATGCATAAGCGATGTCAGGGTGAGTTCCAAGCATGAGATATAGGAGTGATCCAATGACGGTTTGAAATCGAGATCATAGTGCTGGATCTGCAGTTTCTTCATTTAGGAAAGGATAATACCCAGTAGGAAGAGGAGTAGGGGCTACTCTGGCATTTTTCATGCTGCATTACTCAATGACTTTATCAAGATAAGCAGTTTGATCTATGCATATTTTCCTGCCTTTTCGGCGGATGCACATATGTAGGAATTCTTTGGTTTCACTGAGATCTCTACATTCCCACTTTTGCATGAATAGTGATTTGATTTTGTCAACTATGGATTTGTTAGGATCACAAGAAGAGAGCATCATCTACATAGATGATGGCTACTACAATGTTGGAGCCTTTCTTCTTGTAAAGAAATATACCAGCATCAGATTTCAAGCACTCAAAACCAAGTTCTGTCATAGATTGGTTGAGAGTGTTCCACCAGGCTAAGCCTGCTTGTTTTAATCCATATACAGTAAGGCACGACATAGTCAGAGCACCTTGTGCTCTTGCCCAGGTTGTTTAAAACCTTCTGGTTGTTCCATGTAAATCTCTTCATCTAGTGTGTCATATATGTAAGTAGGCGCTTGTGACATCAAGACCAGAGATATACCAGTTTTCTAGTGCTGCTAGTGCAAACATAAATTGTACTGTTTCAAAGCACACAACTGGTGAGAAGATCTGATCAAAGTCAGTACCTTCTACTTGAAAGAAGCCTTTGACTACAAGTCTGGCTTTTTTACAGCCATCTGGTTTGGCATCAAATACCCAACGATTTTTTATGACTTTTCTGTCAGTTTGTCTATTGACAATGTCAAAGACTTTTCGCTTTTTTGAGGATGCTAAGTTCATCTCTGCAAGTGGATTCCCATTGGGATCACTCATTCTTTGGTAGGTTGGTGATGTCTTTGTAGGACCATTCCCTGGGGGGTTTGTTGACCTTTTGGTCGGGTTGTATAGCTTTCACAAGTAGGTAGTATGCGAGCTTTTCTGATACACTACCTTCCCCTTCCTGAACTAGTTTTGCAATGTCAGGTTCCTCTGAAGGAGTTTGAAAAGGGGTAGTGGAGGAGGTAGGCTCAGGATTACTGTAGGTGGAGCAGATGGGGTATGCAGTGCATTGACTGTTTCATTTCATCATGATAAATGCTCGGTGTCCTTAAATTGCTGGACAGGATGTCTCCGTTCACCATAAATATTTCCTGGTCTGCTAGAGACCTTCCTTTCACACATTGAGTGGTGAGGAATGGGAGGAGGTATGTCAGGTACATGACATCTGACTGGACTGGGAGTCCTGGGGGCAGGGGGTGGAACAGGAGGCTCATCTTCTGAGGAGCTAGAAGAGTCATCCTTTGCTGCCATGGGGGGTGCTGGATGGTCCTCATGAGTAAGGTAGGGGCAACGAGAGTTTTCATCATCATCGATGATTGGTGGAATAATACCAATTGGATCAGGGGCAGGGTCCTGCATGATTCTAGTGTTGTGCTTTTTAGGTGTAATAGCACAATGAGGAAACATTGCTTCATCAAAGATAGCATGAGCTGATGTGAAGAGGATATTGTTGGGTGAACACATGAATATATACATAATTGCGATCATTTCCAGGGACTACACCGAGGTAGGTCATCAACTCAGATTTAGGGGCTAGCTTATTTATTTGTACATCATGAGGTATGTGTACATAAGCGCCACATCCAAATACTCTGAGATGAGATATGTGAGGAGTTTCATCATGCAGCAACTCATAGGGAGTGCACCAATTCAATCTCTTGAGAGGTGTGCAATTATAGATGTGAATGGCATGAGCAGTTGCAAATTCACACCAACTTGGGGGAATGCAGGCTTCATGTCTCATGGCTTCAGCCTTGTCCATCATGGTACGCATAAAGCATTCAGCACAACCATTCTGTTGAGGAGTGTGGGGGGCACTTTGTGCGATCTTGATGCCATGCTGCTTAAGAAGCACATCAAAGGTATCAGATTTATATTCACCTCCTGTGTTATGATACACAACATTTTCAAACTTTTAATACACTTTACTTGTACTACATTTTTACCTTCATCTTCTCGATGCATGCACATGACTGTGAGAACACACATGTGACAGATCTCCGATCCATGACATTACCAACATGTGTACTTAATTTCCGCTCTTCTCTCACATGTTGCTTCTCTTTTCCCAGCATCAAACTTCTTTTCCCACCTTACTCATCTTTATTACCAACTTCTCCCACGAGAAGCTTGGTCCGTGCACGCTCCTGTATAGTATATAAAGTAGACACTTGACGACTGGTATGCCAGTCTAATCCACTTGTTCTCTTGCAGAATTAAGGCGTGACTCCCATCTTATCTCATCACTTGGTCCTCCTCTGTTTTACTTCTTCAGGTTTGGTGTAACCTGCACTAGTTCAGCCAGTGTTGCTTTCGAGATTCTTCTCACAACACTTGGATTAGACTATATACACTGCCCGGACTCTTGGGCTAAGGAGTACTCACTGGAGTTTTCCAGTTTTCTTTTCTTCTACACGTCCGTGCCTTTAGGACGTAGGGATTGAACCCTAAGCTTTAGTCTCCATAGCACTATCTTCTCAGTCCCTCCTTTGAGGTGATACCAGCGCCAGGGTCGAGCCTGATTTGCGCAGAGCGACTAGGGAACCACTGTCATTGTACAGCCCTAGGCCGAGCTTATCTCATACACTGGTAGTCCTCGAAGTAATTCGAGAGGTAGAGCATCCGTATTCGTTTTAGTACAGTATATGTGTAGTCTTGTTCCTGGTCACTGCGGCCCCCAGAGAACCTGTTACGCGTCATTTAGAAGACGCCATTATTACCTTTGGTCAAAGAAGACATACCTCCGCCTGTTTGTCTGTCGAATCCCCAGAGCTTGGTTGGAAGATACCAATCAGTAAGGAACGATGGCAAACGTTGACATGGACGAGCTGGTCGAGAAGATGGCCGAGCTCAATATGGAAAGAGAGACGAATAGCATTATGAAGAAAATTCACGGAGACAGAAGTAAATTCCGTCTTTGATGGGTAAAACTGCGCCTTTGGGTAGGAGAGCAAAAATGGAAAAACGATAAAGTTCGAGGAATAGCAGTGCTCTCTCGCCTAGAAGGAAAGGCAGCAGGATATGCCCAAATAACGATGGAGTTCTTACTCGATAAAGAAGAAGAAGAAGTTTTTGACCACGACGGAAAATCATTAGGTCTAAAAGGAGAAACCGCTTGGTGGGACTGGCCCGCCTTGCAAAGAAACATTAAAGATTACTTCCAGATCGATGTTCTTGCTCACGAATCCCTCAAGAAACTAGAGGTATTACGGCAGAGTGGCAAGGCTATCGACACCTTTTTACAAGAGTACGAAATCTTGGTAAAGGAAAGCGATGTAGAAACCCACCACGCCCAAAGCCTTCTGAAAAAAGCGGTAGACTTTCGCATTTACCAACAACACCGCTTGCAAGGAACAGAAGCTACCTCCTTCCACGACCTTTTAGAAAAGTATAGAACCATAGGTCGAAACTTCGAGCAGATGGCAGTCAAAAGGGGACCGCTGTCAAAAACTCCATACATTCCTAGACCCCCACGGCCTAACAGCCAATACTATTATCCACCCGCACGACCCCCCCCAGGTCAACATCCTCGCTTCATTCCCACAGGAACCCAACCGGGTAGAGGAGCACCTATGCAGATTGATATCCAGCAGGCGCAACCCCCGGACACTCGTACCTGTTACAGATGTCAACAAAAGGGTCACATCTGGCCTAATTGTCCCACAAATCCCAATCGTAGGGAAAGACGTCCCCAAACAAGACAACAGTTCATATGGGACTACAACAGCGGCACCTTCGTGCCAAATCCAACTTTCACCCCCCCCGCTGTTACACAGGTTGCACAGCACCAAGGACACTATCCGGGACGGCCCCTTCCTGTTCCACAAAGCAATCCCCAGATCGCCCAGGCTACAACAGTCAACTATATGACACCAGAAGCCGAAGCCTTCTATCGGGATAAATTCAAAGTTGAAGCCAAGCAGCGAGCTGCACAGGCTTTAAAAGGACAAGGTTCATAGGTGATGAGGGTCCCTGTGAACCAGAAACATGTACAATTTCTGCTTCTCACATTTTCACTAGAACAATGGACGAAAGTAGAAATACTTGTAACGAAAACAGCCTAGTGGATTGCACAGATTCCAACTTCCCTGTATGTACATTAGATGACGTGTTTTCCAAATATGATATTCATTCCGAAAGGGCGACTCCTGAGAGCGTGGTGCCGGAATTAAAACAATGCATGCTTAATTCCCTTGTTCGGCAAGTTAAGAATTCTCCTATCTATAAATCTCTCAAAGAATCTCCTCTTTCGCTTCGCACTAGTACTCTGTCATTTGGTGGTGAATTATTGCTTAAAACGAGTATTATGATGAAAAAAGATGACCAATGGCATAACCAGTACGTTCAGGCTCTTTTGGATTCAGGTGCATCCCATACGTTCATTGACGAACAATATGTATTACGACATGGCATCCCCACTTCCAAAGTAGATTGACCACTAGAAGTAAAAAATGCCTACGGCTCTAACGGAGCAATAGGCCAAGTAACTCATATGGTCACATTAATTATTACCATTCAAGGACATTCCGAAGTCATAGACACTTATGTTTCTCATTTGGGATCCCATCAACTAATCATTGGATATGATTGGCTTTACCGGCACAACCCGGATGTCGATTGGGTTAACAAAACTATTTCCTTTCCCCATTGTACTTCATACTGTAAGATTATGGGCCTCGGACCAGAGATCATTCCCCCTTCCATTCGTATTATCAAGGAAGGACTAAAAGAGAAGGTCCCCGAAACCTATCACGAGTTTCTAGACGTCTTTTCAGAAAAGGAATCTGAACGCATGCCCGAGCGAAAGCCCTGGGATCATGCCATAGATCTCAAACCCGATTTCATACCGAAAAAGGGAAGAGTAATTCCTCTTTCAGACGTCGAGATGGAGGAAGTTCGCACCTTCATCGATAAAGAACTCAAAAAGGGGTACATCAGACCTTCCAAGTCCCCTCAAACGGCGCCTGTATTTTTTATCCCTAAAAAAGACGGAAAAAAGATATTAGTAATGGACTATTGATATCTTAATGAAGGTACCATCAAAAATGCGTACCCGCTCCCCTTAATTTCCACTCTCATTGATCGGCTGAAAGATGCCGACATGTTTACTATGCTAGATCTGCGATGGGGATACAACAATGTATGCATCAAAGAAGGCAATGAGTGGAAAGGAGCATTTGTAACACCAATCGGGGCTTATGAACCTACCATTATGTATTTTGGAATGACCAACTTACCTCCCACATTCCAGCAAATGATGAACGACATATTTAACGATCAATATGCTGTACTAGTAATCTATATCGACGACTGTATGATATTTACGAAAGGAAAAACTAAAGTAGAACATGAAAACATAGTAAAAGAAGTATTAACAAGATTACGAGAGAATGATTTGTACGTTAAACCGGAGAAATGCGCTTTCTCCAAGGACAAGGTGGACTTCTTAGGGATGGTAGTATCTAAAGAGGGGGTCAAAATGCAGGAAAAGAAGGTGGCAGGAGTATTGGATTGGCCAACGCCTACTCACCTTAAACAACTGCAAGGCTTCCTCGGACTTTGTAATTATTATCAACGCTTCATCGAAGGTTTTGCCAAGATCGTGAGACCACTCAACGATCTGACCAAAAAGGACCCACCATTCACATGGGATCCTCGGCAAAAAGAAGCCTTCAAAACCTTAAAGAACAAATTCCACAAAACCCCTCTTTTGGCATACCCAGATCGAAACAAAGAGATGAGGGTGGAAACGGATGCCTCGGACATAGCTACAGGGGCAGTTCTTTCGGTAAAATGCGAAGATGGACTTTGGCGACCATGCGCTTTCATTTCCCATTCCTTCGACAGCGCTGAACGCAACTACCCTATCTATGACAAAGAACTCTTGGCAGTAATTCGTGCTTTGGAAGAATGGAGGCACTACCTAATTGGTAGAGAAGGATTCGAGATCTGGACAGATCACAAGAATCTTGAATACTGGAAAAAGCCACAAACCTTATCTGGAAGACAAGCACGATGGCATGCACTATTACAAGAGTTTAATTGTTCATTCGTCTACAAACCGGGTTCGTTGAATGGCAGAGCCGATGCCTTGTCAAGGCGCCCAGATCATGGCGATGCTGTTCAAGATCACAATACGAACATCACGGTTTTACCTTCTTCTTTATTTTTGAACAATGTTTCAATAGAATCTTCTTTCTTTGATACCTTACAATCCAAGTCAATTGCCTTAGGAGTTGATTCTATTCAGGACTTTTCTTTCAATTATGAAAACAACATTTTCAAAAATAACAAAAACAAAATCTTCATTCCCCCTTCCTTACATATACAACTTCTAAATATTTGTCACAACTCCCCTATCGGAGGACATTCGGGGCAAGGACGTACTATTCATCTCCTTACTCGATACTTCTTGTGGCCAGGTGTCACAAAAGACGTTAAATTATATGTAGATAGCTGCCAAGCGTGCGCCCTCACGAAGGGAAAGTCAACAGCACCAGCAGGAAAACTTATCCCACTACCTGCACCAAAACATCCATGGGAAGATCTATCTGTAGACTTTATCACCGGGTTACCACCATCACTTTCATTTACGGCTATTTGCGTGGTGGTAGATCGCTTCTCTAAAGAAGTTATATTCATTCCTTGTTACGATACCGTTTCTTCAAAGGACTTAGCAATTATGTTCAGAGACAATGTCTGGTGTATTCATGGACTACCCTCTACAATAGTATCGGATAGAGGACCCCAGTTCATATCAGAGTTCACCACACAGCTTTGCCAACTTCTGGGAATTTCCCAAAAAATATCCACAGCCTACCACCCTCAAACTGACGGCCAAACCGAGAGAATAAATCGGGAATTGGAACAGTATCTCCAAGCTTACGTAGCTAAACGTCAAGGAGAATGGGCAAATTGGATTAAAATGGCTCAATTCCATCATAACAACTCTCTCACCACTGCTACCGGCACAATTCCTTTCGCTGTCACACGTAACTACGCCCCTCGCATGGGATTCGAAGGAAGTGCCAAAACCTTAGCTGGCGAATTCGCAGGAGAGATGAGCCGTTCCCATAAAGAAGTAGAAAAGGCTTTAGAAAATACTAGAGAACAAATGAGGCAGATAGCGGACAAAAGAAGATCCAAAGCACCGGAGTACGAGAAGGGTCAGCAGGTCTGGCTATCCACAGACAAACTAAAGTTACCCTACACGGCCAAGAAACTTACACAAAAATGGATTGGACCTTATGAGATCATAGAAGTCCTTCCAAATGCGGTCAAACTTAAACTGCCAAAACATGTCAAAGTTCACCCTACCATCAACATATCTCGAGTCAAACCCTATCGCCAAACTTTACCAGGACAACCAGTACTACGTCCGGATGCGATCAAGATAGACGAAGAAGGAGAAGAGCAGTTTGAGATTGATTACATAGCCGCATCACGTTTCAAAGGCAAAGGGTTACAATACTTGGTCCACTGGAAGGGTTATGATGAAACCGACAGAACTTGGGAAACAGTGGATATTATTAACACTGCTCCTGAAGCAGTAGCTGATTTCCACACTCAAAACCCTTCCGCCCCTTGTAAACTCCGTGGACTTTCTATTGCCGATTTCCAATCTTTATTTTCTACATACGAGAACTTTACTGAATCAAACTTTCAAGGGACTCGCCTGGAATACGAGTCCTAAAGAGGGGGTAGTGTTATGATATACAACATTTTCAAACTTTTAATACACTTACCTTGTACTACACTTTTATCTTCATTTCATCGATGCATGCACGTGATCGTGGGAACACACACGTGACAGATCTCAGATCCATGACATCATCAACACGTGTATTTAATTTCCGCTCTTCTCTCACATGTTGCTTCTCTTTTTCTCAGCATCAAACTTCTATTCTCACCTTACTCATCTTTATTACCAACTTCTCTCACGAGAAGCATGGTCCATGCACACTCTTGTATAGTATATAAAGTAGACACTTGACGACTGGTACGCCAGTCTAATCCACTTGTTCTCTTGCAGAATTAAGGTGTGACTATCTCCTCTCATCTCATAACTCGGTCCTCCTCTTTGTACTCTCTTCAGGTTTGGTGTAACCTGCATTAGTTCAGCCAGTGTTGTTTTCGAGATTCTTCTCACAACACACATCCATCTTTCAAGGGCATCCTCCCCTGGAGTCCCCTACTCCCAGAGGCCACATCATCAAGCTCAACGAAGAAGAAGACGCCAAGGCCTCTTCTCACAGTAGCTGACAATCAACTCAAAGGGCATCCTCCTTCCAAACTCCAAATGCCAGTGATGCTCCAGGAGCTCCGGACTTTCCAGGAGACGACCCCAATAGTGATCCGGATGACAACGGTGATGACCCCGACTTCCATGTAAATGACAAACCGGACGAAGAGACTGATGACGAACACATCCCGCGAAACACCCTCACCCTACTGGCCAATGCCATTAATGGTCTCGCTTGTTCCACTCGCTGTCCTCCCTCCGACTCTACCCCATGCACTAAAGTCCGAGAACCGGACCAGTTTGACGGAACAGACCCCCGCAAACTCTGGGTCTTCTTAGTGCAATGCGAACTCAATTTCCAAGATCGCCCTAGAGCGTTTAGCTCCAACTGTGCCAAAGTGACCTTTGCGCAGTCGTACCTCAAGGGCATGGCTCTGGAATGGTTTGAACTGGACCTCCTCCAGATGGAAGATCCAAACCAACGTCCATTCTGGATGGACGACTACAAGGAGTTTGTCCTGGAACTCCAGGCGAATTTTGGTCCACACGACCCTGTCGGAGATGCAGAGCACCAGCTTGATCACTTGTCCATGAAAGAGGGACAACACATCAATAAGTATGTGGTTGAGTTTAATAGGGTTGCTTCACAAGTCTGTGGATATGGAGAAGGTGCCCTCTGACACCATTTCTATAACGGTCTGCCGGACTGCATCAAAGACGAAATATCTCACATTGGGAAACCTCCAACACTCTCCAAGCTTTGTCACCTCACTCAGGCAATTGATGCGCGCTACTGGGAGTACAAGTCCGAGATTAGCTGTCAGACGAAGACTCCCTCTGCCCAACCTTCTTCTTCTAAACCCTCCGAGAAATCATCCACCTCTATGTCTACCTCCGCCCATCCCTACACTAAGGAGTCTAAGGACTCCAAAGGCAAAGGTGCTACTACCTCTCCGAAACCAGACCTGTCATCTAAATTAGGGAAAGATGGCAAGCTCACCTTGGAAGAGTGAAAACACCGCTTCGATAACAAGCTATGTATGTTCTGTGG
>JBBPRX010000757.1:0-11847 GCA_038093195.1 Boletus fagicola | reverse complement strand
CTCCAGTTCCTCCGACTGTTTTATCGATACAACATTCATTAATAAAAATGGACTTACCACCTGGACTCATCACCCAACGTTCACTTCAGCCTCACACGGCGAAGGTGATCGTCGCGGATTCCGTTCCCATCCTCCTCCGGTCCCCGTCAATCAAGCATCCTTATCCTCGAAGGACCCGCAGCGCCGCTATCTGTATCTCGACGCCGTAGGTTCTCTTCGGGTCACCGACATCCCCGCACGTATGGCGCAGGCCGCAATTGCTGTTCCCTCCTCTGTCCACTCGCTGCCCTACGTCCACACCCAGAACCAGCGTAGCCGGCATGCTTCAAAACACCGTTTCTTCATCGTCGAGCTTTCCCAAGCACTATTTGATTTCGTTATACAACTCCTCCCCACTACAGAAGAGATGGCAGTCAAGGAGGATGTCAGGAAACTACTCGAACGCTTAATCCGTACTATAGAACCTCGCAGCCGTCTTCTCTCCTTCGGAAGCACCGCCAACGGCTTCAGTCTTCGTAATTCAGGTCAGTGCCATTCCTTCCACCACCACAAACAACGCTGATCCCCTTGCAAGATATGGACCTCTGTTGCCTCATCGATTCGGATGAGCGCCTCTCCGCTTCCGACCTTGTCACTATGCTTGGTGATCTCCTTGAACGTGGTTTGTCTTCATTTCTGTAGAAACTGCTCGATCTGCGTGTTCATCAACCAGCGCTAGAAACCAAGTTTCATGTCAAGCCTTTACCCCATGCGCGCATTCCGATCGTTAAGCTATCCTTAGACCCTTCGCCAGGACTCCCTTCAGGCATTGCTTGTGATATTGGTTTTGAGAACAGGTTGGCACTAGAAAACACGCGCTTGCTGATGTGTTATGCCATGATTGACCCAACTCGCGTCCGCGCACTTGTCCTGTTCCGTAAGTCATCTTGCACTGCCTTTTCACGCCACACACTCAATGACAAAGTACAGTCAAAGTTTGGAGTAAGCGGAGGTTGGTGCTCATACTTGTTATCAAGTTCTGTTCCTTTGTCTCACGTCCTCTCGACTCAGAAAAATCAACTCGCCGTATCAAGGGACACTGTCATCCTATGGCTATGTTCTCCTAGTCATATATTTCCTTATTCATGTCAAGAACCCTCCCGTACTTCCAAATCTTCAGCAGATGCCCCCATTGCGCCCAATTTCCCAGGTCAGTACTGCCCACTGACCTGATTCCCATGCTTACCCTGTATAGGAGGATACACACATTGGTGGTTACAATACATGGTTAGAACACAATTACATCTCACTAGGGAACTTTACATAATCTCTGTTTTCAGGTTCTTTGATGACATCGAGCTACTATGCCAACGTTGGCAATCATCTAATACAGAAAGCGTTGCTGAACTGTAAGCTCACGTCTCTCGTGACATCAATTGAGCCTGATTATTTGTCGTGTAGCCTAATCGATTTTTTCCGTTACTATTCTCGTGATTTCTCATACAATACTGGTGTTGCTTCAATACGTGCTGGATTGGTCAAGAAGGAAAGCAAAGGATGGCAAAACGACGTATGTTGGAGCAGTCCCCTAAGCCTTCAGGTACTGATTGTCTATTCAGCTTTCGAACTCCAAGTTCAACGATGCTAGGGAACGAAACCGTTTTTGCATAGAGGTGAGTCGTCAGTCCTTCGCGCTTCATATAATGTATCCATCTTTATTCAGGATCCTTTCGAGACTGATTTCAATGTCGCGCGATGCGTTACCAAGGAAGGATTATACCAGGTAGCTACGAGTCACAAACTTTTAGTAGGAACTTATTTACCTTACCTGGCAGATACGTGGCGAATTCATGCGCGCATCTCGTATTTTGGCAATGCGGCCGCGTGCAATCCTGGCGCTGTCCCAACTCTGCGAGGAGAAGGCTAGTGGCACGTCTCCGGCTCCGCCCCCTTCACTTTTCGTACCTCCCCGCCTATCACTTCCGCCACAAGGTCCCTTTAGCGCTGGTACCAGCCCAATGCAGTCAAGGGGTGTGTCCTCAGAGCGTCCTTCTCCTCAGCCGGAGTTCCTTGAGCCCGGAAGACGAACTACTCCAGAGCACCGCATGCCCGAACACATGGCTCCTAAGCGAAGCCAATGGACGAGCCCTCCTCCCCCCGAAGCGTCTCCTGAACGTCACGCAATGTTCCAGGACCAACTTGATCAGGGCATTGCTCTGGCGACAGCTTCGACTTTTGCCAGAGAATGTGCTGTATCAACTACATCAGGTGATAGCCTCGAGATTCCGATTGACGAGGAGAGTCGCTCGGATGCTGCCGGATCTGATGACCTTCAATCTACCCGGTCCTTAGGCGAACCCCCTTCTATACCGGTGACGGCGGTTACCCAGCCTTTTAGTTCTAGAGGCAGGTTGACATCGAGGCCCGCAAACCCGCCAGATGACCGAATTATTCATCCCATTGCCGACCAGGAAGTTGAGACGATTTCACAGACAGCCGATCTTATTCGTCGCTCCCAGTCTGGACCTACGGGCCGGAAAGCGACCAATCGTTTCTCATGGCCATCGGTTACATACCCCTCCCCTGTTCTCTTTCAAACTTCACCATCCACGCGTTCACATCATCTTCATGTTCAAATTCCTCCCCAGGCCGCTGACACATCAACTGTATTCTATGAAACTACTGCGACGCGATCTCGCATCCCGCAACCATTTCCCAACACGCAAGAACACGCGGTCAATGTCACACTCAGTACATACCCTACATCTGGATCTCAATTGTCATCTATGTCATCATATCATCTTCGCACAAACGAGCTCGGGGAGAGTGTACCTCCATCCCTCGAGCATGAATTATCGGCCATTAACCTCACTGACCGTGGCTTCTCTGGTGACGGAAAATCATCGATGAACGGGGCTGCAGGTTCGCCATTGTCGGCGTACTCGCACATATCCTTTCCACATAGACATGTCCCGTCGGTTGTCACGACCACACCTCATCCCGACCACTTTTCCAGATCCGACTCTCGGTCGTCTTCGTCTTCTCCCTCCTTTGCCCAGCTTGCCCATCGTAACTTCAATATCTCAAGCGGAAGGATGAAGTCAAGGTCACCTTCCCAATCCCCTTTGAAACCGACCATCCTCCCAACACCTGGAAGTATGGAGATGAACGTAAAATTGGCCTCGTATCCATACCCAGCTTCGTACGTCAACTGTCCCTCTACGCCATCCTCGACCTCCATGTCACCATCCTCGCCGACGACACACGAGCAGCCCCTGCGTTACTCGTCGCCTCAGTCGTCAATGCAAATACCTGTTAAATTAGGAAGCCAGTCAGGGTTGAAATCAGCCATGAATTTGGGACAGCCGCACACGATACCCTCTGCTCCAGGTTCTGTGAACCTTGCAGGATCACCCCGAAGTGTGACGCCACTCCGGTGATGCAAACTGGCTTGTAGTCACTCATGGAACTTGTGGGAATAGATGATCGATCGAGCGCTTGAAATTGCCATTCCTCTCCACGAGGTACAGCGTATTAGTTGGCATACTACAACACGCTCGTGTCACGCTCACTGTAGCTTTTACATAACCCTTTGAGCTTGAAACGGCTTCATGTAATCGCTCTACTACAGTGATGTGACAGGAATCAAACACATGACTGGAATCGTATTTGCTACCCAGCAGACGCAATGCAAGTACATTATTACAGGAGACTGAGTCACCATCATTCTTGCGCGATAAAAGGATTTGCAATTTCTTCAGAGCCATCGACGGGGCTCAATAGTGTGATGGTTGGTCCACGAAGGACAACCAACCCCAGCGCGCGTGTATGAGGTTCGGGTTCTGTAACAGAGGACATCAGATCGTGAAGGATCGGAACGGAGATTTAGATACCTTGGAGTTCCTCTTCGACCTCGTCAAGCACAAGATTGAGTAATTGATCGTATCCTTTCAAGATGCCTTTGACTATCAGGGAGGGTCAGTTCGGTGTGCATCATAGGAAGGACGACGCAGCAAACATACCCTCACGACCACCAGTAAACTT
Organism: Boletus fagicola; assembly: GCA_038093195.1. Taxonomy (NCBI): domain Eukaryota; kingdom Fungi; phylum Basidiomycota; class Agaricomycetes; order Boletales; family Boletaceae; genus Boletus; species Boletus fagicola. Next base: position 7,824 of record JBBPRX010000757.1, on the reverse strand, counting down.
GACCCGTATCCTCTCGTTCACGTACTTTGAGAGATCGAGGATGGCTTCGCGCTTGCTCTTACTTGAGTCTTATCAACATGAATGGCTGGTGGGTGGTGGGACGCTTACTTTGCATCGGCGCTAGGTGGAGGTGGTCTTGCGCTTCGCATGGAAGGAGCGCCACGGCCACCTCGTGCGGCACCACGAACCTGGGAAGGGTGAGGAGGCGATTGGACGGAGGAAAGGCAGCACGGACCCGATCTGCCATGGATCAAAGGGAGGACGGGATGCTGCGGGTGCTTGGATTACCTACAGACAGGGATGCGAGAATTACCTACGATTTGGTGTGGGATTGACGTGTTATGCGGTGTAGGAGAGCTCGTGGTCGTTGCCTGGGCCACTTGGGATGATAATTTTTGAACAGCCGCTTGCCGCGCGTCTTGTTCTGCCCTCCCTCTGCCCACCCATCAACGCAAAAAAAAACAAGGAACAGCACTAAAAAAAAAAGATCAAATCAAACGTACGCTCTCACCGCCTTTGACTACGGACATTTCTGTCTACTTGCTCATCGACGACGACCCCCACGCTCCATCAAGTCCTGATCATGAACGCCAGTGAACTCCTAGCAAATACCCTATCTCCCGGTATGCCACTCGTTTGCATGCACTGGACAGCGGCCGCTGATATATTCCTATCAACAGACGCGAATACGCGTCAGAATGCTACCCAGCAACTCGAGAACGCCTCGAGAGAGAACTATGTATGTCTCGGCTCGTACTATACGACCTCCCGTTGACTCGCCGATCCAGCCAGCGTACATGGCCATGCTCTCCGCAGAGCTCGCCAATGAGAATTCACAACTACACATCCGCAATGCTGCAGCTCTCGCCCTCAAAAACGCACTGTCTGCTCGTGTACGTAAACGCGTCGCCTACCCTTCATATGTCTTTACATCTGTTATCCAGGATGCTACAAGACAAACCGAGGCCGCGAACCGATGGCTAGCGTTCGACGCTGTTGCCAAGAACAAGATCAAGCAGGAAACACTTGTTACTCTTGCCTCTCCCATGGCTAAAGCAGGCTCTTTCGCTGCTCAGGTGGTTTCTGCGATAGCAGCAGTAGAACTTCCACACGATCAATGGCCGGATCTTATCGAGTTACTTCTCGGATTCGTGAACAACTCTACCAATGCAAATCTTAAGATCGCCACGCTGCAGACCATCGGTTACATCTGCGAGTCGATTGTGCGTCGTCTGACTAATAATTGCCCTATCGCCTCACCGTTTTCCTCCAGAAACCTGAGATTTTGAGTTTGCGATCAAACGAGATCCTGACTGCTGTGATCCATGGGGCTCGCAAGGACGAAACGTCCTCGGATGTTCAGTTTGCTGCTATAGATGCGTTGTACAACTCTCTTGAGTTCGTCCGCGAGAACTTTGAGCGTGAGGTATGTCATGTGTATTACACCATCTGCTATCGCTCAAGAGTTTGACAGGGCGAGCGTAACTACATAATGCAAGTCGTGTGCGAAGCTACCCAGAATCCTGCAGTGGCCGTTCAAGTTGGCGCATTCGAATGTCTGGTGAAGATAATGGCCCTTTATTACGACAAGATGGCATTTTACATGGAACAGGCACTATTTGGGGTGTGTAGTCATCTAGTACTTAACCTTCTTGTGCGCCAACCCTGCACTTTCAGCTGACAGTCATGGGCATGAAACATAATGATGAGCGCGTAGCATTGCAGGCCGTCGAGTTTTGGACAACTGTTTGCGAAGAAGAAATCGAGCTTGCTCACGAAGCACGGGAGGTAATCATGATCTCCTATTTCGGGTTACGTCGCTCATTTCCTTTCCCAGGCTGCTGACTACGGCGAACCGCCAGAGGTCGAGTCAAAGTTTTTTGCCAAGGTTGCGTTACCCGAAGTGATCCCCGTACTTTTGTCCCTCCTTACGCGTCAGGATGAAGACGCCGACGAGGACGAGTGGAATATTTCCATGTCCGCAGGCACATGCTTGAGCTTCATGGCACAGGCAATTGCGGATCCCATTGTCCCAGCCGTCATCCCTTTCATTGAGGCTCATATCAAGTCACAAGATTGGCATCAACGCGAAGCTGCTGTCATGACATTTGGCTCAATCCTCGATGGTCCCGATCCCACCGTACTCATGCCTCTTGTGAACCAGGCTCTCCCTCTTTTGATCGGAATGATGAATGACTCCAACATACATGTCAAAGACACGACTGCATGGACGCTCGGACGTATCTGTGATTTGTTGATCATCACAATCAAACCTGATGTTCACCTCCATCCTTTGATATCTGTACTTGTGACCGGCCTCCAGGATAACCCCCGGATTGTGACCAACTGCTGCTGGGCTTTGATGAACCTTGCCGATCAGCTCGGATATCTCGAGGAGGAAAATGAGTCGTCACAAACTGGTCACCTATCACCATATTACGATGGCATTGTTAATGCCCTCCTTCGTGTCACAGAGACGTGAGTGCTCTCAGACTGAGGCAGTATTCCAGACCCTCATGATTACTTTCAGGACAACCAACGAAGCAAATTTCCGAACTTCCGCTTACGAAGCTATTGCATCCTATGTCACTCACGCGAGTGCTGATGTTATCTCAGTCGTTCAAAATACTTTGATCACCATCCTCGTTCGTATGGAGCAACTACTGGGGATGCAGGTCTGTGGTATTGTTTCTGTCTCCATAGTCGTCTTATCGGCTGTCACAGAACCAGATCGTTGGTGTCGATGACCGCAATAACTGGAATGAGCTGCAGAGCAACCTGTGTAGTGTTGTGATTGTGAGCCGTCTTTTTGCCACTATCATGTTGGGTTATAACTGACTGGTGCATAGAGTGTCGTTCGCCGACTGAATGACGGTATTCAACCCATGGCAGATCGTATCATGACTATCATCATCGAACTCATCCGAGCGGCTGGAAAGACATCGACTGTTCTTGAAGACGCATTCTTGGTCGTTGGATCATTAGCATCTGGCAAGTATCATCTCTCCTTCATCACTGGGTAGTTTCTTAATGCTTTTGTTCGCCTTAGGCCTCGAAGAAGGCTTTTCGCCATATATCCAGGCGTTTCTGCCATACCTATACACCGCTCTCAAATCGCATGAAGATACCCAACTGTGCATGGTTGCCGTCGGCATTATTGGTGATATTTCTCGCGCATTAGGTGATCAGAGCGCACAATACGCCGGCCCATTCATGAATGTCCTCCTGGAGAATCTCCAGAGTGAAGTTTTGAACCGCAACGTTAAGATCTCTATACTGTCGTGTTTTGGCGACATTGCACTCGCGATTAGTGTTGCGTTTGAGCCCTATGTTGACACCACGATGAGTGTGCTGAGGCAGGCTGGTGCTCTTCAGCCCAATCCCGTAAGTTTGGTTGTGTCGTTTTTTTTGACTGTGTCCACTTACTCCATAGCCCGATAGCTTGACTTTGATCTAGTTGACTACGTGACTCAACTTCGCGAAGGTATTTTGGAAGCTTATACGGGAGTTGTTACTGGCTTCAAGAACACTAACAAGGGTACGCCGCCACTTGTATGTTCTTCGCTCGCTCGTTGACAGTTTCTCCAGTTGAACTGTTACTTCCTCACTCATCGAGTATCCTGGAGCTCATTCAACGGTCCTTGGGTGATGATGACCGGTCGGAAACCACTGTCAAGTTGAGTTTCGGCCTCATGGGTGACCTCGCGGACTGCTTCCCCAGCGGTGAGCTCAAACAACTGCTGCTCTCCGAATGGATAGCATCAGATCTACGGAACAAGCGTGGTATGTCGGCAGAAACGAAAAAGACAATGCGTTGGGCTCGTGAGGTAAGATTGGTTTATATGCATAGACACACCACCCTCTCAGACCATCATGTTTCGCCTCAGATGATCAAACGCGCGACTGCATAGAGTCACCACGGGCACATCCCTTGACCCGTTGGATGTTTTTTTTCTTTCAGATTCACTCCCTTTATATCTCACCAGTGCAAGCGAACTAATTAGCTTTTGTTTCCCGCATCTCGAATTCGGATTCTGAGTGTTACATCCCGTCAATCGCCATCTGAAGGAGGCACAGCATATCATTCCCATTTTTTTTGTATTCGCATGTAATAGAAGACGGTAGCTTGTGGTTTTGGTAATTTTAGTTTTCCTTCTTCCTTTCTTTGCTCGAACAACCAAGTAACTATCAGATTCGGCGAGTGCTCACCCTCTCTTGCCAAGCGATTCTGTATTCTGGCAGTGCATTTACTGTATTATCATCATGTGCGACCGGACTAGAGACTAGAGTTCAGCACCAGTCTGCCCCATTGAACTATCCATTCAAATCAGGATTTAGTGATACAGAGCATGCATATTACTGTAACAGGGCGTCTGGAAAAGCACACAGCAAAACAACCGAGATTACACATCTAAATTACAGTCTACTCTCTAGCAAGACAGCCTCCCTCTTCCAGCCCAGCGTTCCCTGCCCGAACGCAGCTTCGAGCGCCTCGTCGATCGTCCGGACGAAACAGAACTGCATCTCACGTCGTATTTCGGGCGAAACGTCATGTTCGACATCTTTTCTGTTTGCCCACGGAAGAATGACCTTGCGAATTTGTGCCCGGTGGGCACCAAGGACTTTCATCCGAATTCCGCCAACGGGTGTCACTCGCCCGCGAAGCGTAATCTGCCAAAAATATGAGACTGGGATGATATCGAGACATGCGATGCCCGTAAACTAACCTCGCCCGTCATTGCAACGTCCTTTGGAACTGTTGCGCCACTGAGCAACGATACAAAGGCACACGTCTGAACACCGTGAGTGACATGTGTGCAGACGATCAAGGCAGAGGTTCCTTACCATTGCGATGCCTGCACTTGGACCGTCCTTCTTCTGAGCTCCTGCAGGAAGGTGAAGATGAATATCAACAGATGCTGGGACCTTGAGAGGGTCAATGCCCCGCCCAGCCGTGATCCCAAGTTCAAATGCATGGGACTTCACCCAGCTCAGCGCAATCTCCCCGCTCTCTTTGATGACGTCCCCCAAACTGCCTGTCAGTTTCAATCTCCCAGCACCGGGAAGAACTGTGCTCTCAACAGGTAAGATCCCTCCTTCGCCCATGCCAGTGACAACGAGCCCGTAAACGACGCCACGTTTCTCCTCCCGCTCTCGTTCTTCGCCGTCCCACCGGGGCACGCCAAGGATATTCTCCAGCTCGTTTTTCTCGACGATACCGTGCCACTCCTTGTGATTCTCTCCTTCGCCTGCACCAGCATCAAGGTGTTCTGCCCATTCCACAGCTTTGAATCTGACAACTGCTCCGATTGTGCGCTCGAGACCGCGCACGCCCGCTTCGCGGGTATATACTGTGGCAATGTGGACCAGGGCGTCATCCGTGAGCTGCAGCTGGGATGGAGATAGTCCATTTGCATGTATTTGTTTTGGTAGGAGGTACCGTCGTGCAATGTGCGTCTTCTCATCGTAGGTATACCCCGACAACTCGACGGCTTCACACCGATCTAGCAGCGGAGCAGATATCGTCTCGAGCGTGTTTGAGGTGCAGATGAAGAGTACTTGGCTAAGGTCGACGGGGACATTGATATAGTGGTCCTGAAGATTGCCGATAAGTGACTGCCTCGATATTATCACGATGACCTATACTTGCATTAAACGAATGGTTCTGTTCGGGGTCGAGCACCTCCAGCAAAGCAGCTGATGGATCACCGTGGAAGTTGCTATGACCGACCTTGTCGATTTCATCGCTGTGCAAAAACGCTCGGTCGACATCCCAGGATGATTTATCGCGACGGAAAGGACGCACAGTAGTATGACAGGATCACTCCTCCCAGCTTTTCGAAGCGCCTGGACGATCATACCGGGGCCCGATGCAACGTATGTTCTTCGGTGTCCCCTGTGTATAGTTTGACCTGAGTTTTTTATTCCTCATGATCTGAAAGCAGGAATAACAACCTAATCTCAGCCTCGTCGCGCACGCCACCGAGGGATATCCGTTGAAAGGGTCGAGCCAGAGCTTTTGCAATCGACTGACCGAGTGAAGTCTTTCCTGTTCCGGGTGGGCCAACAAACCTACAGGTTCAGCGGACTCGATTCAGCATTCGACGGACAAATAATCGTTGCCCCTTACAATAATATCGGACCTTTCACACCCTTCCTTCTCTTCGGTGACGACACTTGAGGTGGCTCCGTATGAGTCGAACTTTGTCGCAAGGCGGCATTTCCATTAGAAACGGGAACCAGTGCGCGATCAGGATTATACCGATCTGTTGAAGCCTTGGTTAGTTCATGCACGGGTTCTTCAACTGATGCTGTGATTGAGTGTGACGAAGCGGCTTCATCGGCAATTGCGTGCAATCGGACAACTGCAAGGAATTCTATTAGACGGCGTTTGATTTGCTCGAGACCGTAGTGGTCTGCATCGAGCTGAGCGCTATGAATCTATTCATTAGCAACAGCGGCAACACCGACAGGGGGGAATGATGAACGGTAGATGACTTACCGAGCCTTGGCCAAGAACCCTGAATCCATGAGTGCGTCCTGCACGGTTGTCTGGGAAACCAGTGCGGACGGCCATGGGATACTCGTCAACCATTCAAGCTAGATCTCAAGTCAGCATATGCATCCCCCTGCATACAGCGGATTCTCACATATGTTCTGATGACACCATGTTCGACACTACCCTGGGGAATGCGTTTCAATCTCCTCCACTCCCTAACACCAACCTTTCTCTCCTCACTACCTGCGTCCAGGGCTTCGATCTTCTTCTGAAGGTCTGCAAGGTCATCCGCATCTGCCTGTTCGTCCTCGTCCAATTCACTACCCGAGTTTCCCGTGCCAAAGCCGGTCCCGCCGGGGGTGCCGATTTGTCCAGGAGTCGAGCTGTGCAAACTATGGAGTTCGCGTTGAATCGCTGCGAGTTGCTGGCGGAGGAAAAACTCCTTTTGTTGACGAGAAAGCGATTCGTCCACAGCGCTGGCAATCTTCTTAGAGACCTCGGAGATAGACAGTTGTTTAATAAAGAGCTCGGTCGCACGACGAAGTCGGTCCTCGGCCTCAGTTGCTGCGAGAAAATCTATCTCACGAAACAGGGTTAGCGGACATTCCCATGTGATACTGGTTGATGAGAAAAGGAAACAAAAAAAGAAGGGGGGAAGAGGATCTGGACCTACCGAGCTTGTCCGCGTATGGTCCGGAGATGGCTGCGACGAGGACGTCGGCCATCCATGCGGCGCGTTGGTCGGAGATTTCCTCGACCATGGAGGCGACCTTGAGCCAGTCGTCTTTCCTCTGAGCCTGTACGGAGTCCTTGGCGAGCCGGTCGAGCAACCTGAGGGCAGCGTCTTTGAACGCCTCGACGGTCTCATGAGAGGGTGTCGTGTCGGGTGGGGGGTAGGCGACCGCATGCCGTGGGAGAGAATCGAGAGTGGAGGGGTCCAAGTCGAGAGGCTGGAGAAGGCGAATGCGGGTCAAGCCATGAAGATAGAGCAGGTAGGGGTGCCGAGGGGCGGGCGAAGCGATGGTGCGGGCACGAACGAGACGGACGACACGGGCAGCAACCCCGTGGGTGGGTGGTGGTGCATTAGCCGTGACAGGCGGCACCGCAGGTACGTCCGAACTGTTCGTGGGCTCGAAGGGCACCGGGACTGGGATGACTGCGAGAACTGGCTGGCCAGCGTCGGAGTCATCGAGAATGGCAAGTAGACTGTCTGCGAGCGCCCTCGAGATTGGGATAGAGAGTTTTGAAATGAAAATGTCACTGATCAGCAGCCCTCTTGCTGCTCTCCTGTTGATAGCATGTAAGTGGTCTCATGTGGATTTGAA
>JBBPRX010000756.1:0-11850 GCA_038093195.1 Boletus fagicola | reverse complement strand
AGTAGTATATAAGTTAGAGTGCCGCCTGTAACGTCTCTTTAACTTGAACCTACTCATTCCTGCGTACTCTTGACTGCACAAGCCCTCGTGCTAGCCAAAGACTCTACAAAGGATAGTAAGTCAGCCTCCATCTCTCGAGGCTCAGGCTCCCTGTGACTTCGCCTCTCGCTTGTATTCTCTTCACTGGGATTAACCTTGTCCCCAGCTCAAGGCCAACTCACTTGACTCCCTCGCTCGTCCATTAGAGCCCTATCCAGGGTTAGGTTTTGGACCATCTCCAGGCAGGCTCTCCCTCTAGAGCATTCCCTGCCTTCGTCAACACCCCTTGGGCCTATCGACCCCAAGGAAGGACTTCCCGGTCACCCCTCAGCAGTCGTAGTCCAACCCGGACTACTCCCACTGTCCATCCCTGAGGACATTCCGTCTTCCCTTTGCTTTCACAGATACCGACTAGCCTTATGAGTCAGGCTACCACCTGGTTTGTGACCCACAGTTGAGTCTATGCACTCGAGTCACTTGTCAAGGTTCTACCACCAGTAGCAACCTTAACAGTATAGGTCAATACATTGTCAGTCCGTTGTCCCCAAATGACTGAGTTCCTTCTCGTATAGTCATCGCACCCTGCTCCTCCGCTTGCCCATAATCTCACAGGTTATGAGCTCTGCTGCTTCAAACTAAACTCGATTACCATCTACTGAAATGTCAACCACTGTCCCTGTTACCACTGACACGCTCCCCAACAACGTACCCAAACTCAATGTCAAGGGCACAAACTGGGTGATATTCTCCCTCCGCTTCCAGATTGCTGTCAAAGTGAAGGAGATATGGGGGCATTTTGATGGAACGACCCCCGAACCATCATACCCCTCCCCTTTGTCAACCATGCAAACCGAGGAAATCAATAAGTGGAAAAAGAACAAAGGCATATCGAAACACTTACTGACTCAGCGCATCCCAGACTTGACTGCACTGAAGGTCCGCAAATTGACAAGTGTCAGCAAAATGTGGAAAGAATTTGTATGTGAGTATACTGAGAAGGGAGCTTATGCACAAACGGAACTGCGTGTGCAGTTCTTGGAGTTGAAGATCATCAAAGGAGGTGATGTCCGACAGTTCCTAGATGGACTGCAGACAAAGCGCAAGGAACTGGCATCAGTGGGCATCGACATTGATGAATCAGATTACCGCTCGACAATCATCCAATCCCTCCCAGTCCCCCTTGCCAATTTTGCGTCTAGCCAGCTCGCCGCTGCTCGTCTGTATGTGACAACAAAGACAATCAAACTGGACACCCTGATCTCATTGATCAGCGAAGAAGTGGACAGATAGAAAGTAAAATGTACCACCAGAAACGAAATGAAGGATCACGATGAAGCGATGGCTGTAATGTCATCACTGAGAACCAGAGGACGAGGCCGGGGAAATTGCCTCCCTTGTGGCAACAGACCAAGATGGCTGTGCTGGAACTGTGGGTCTGATCAGCATTTAGCAGCAAAGTGCGACGAGGCATCCAAGGATGACAAAAAGGCCACAACATACCAATCCAATAGTGTGCACGCAGCAACACTTGACTCTGATGATGAAGAAGGAGTATTTGGAGTCATCAGTGATGATGAATCAATCCTGGATCTGCAATCTATTGAGTCAGATTCTGATGAAGAAGAAATAAACCATGGCACAAGGCACAATGTGCCCAATGGTGACGACAACTGGTTTTCAGATGCTGGTGACGACAGCCCATGGGGTTGTGGATGGGATGATGAGGTGCAGGGAGTCGATAATGAAGTGTCAGTCGACTGCACGACACTACCCACCGCCGATGAAGAACCAAATGACGAAGCTATGGAGGTCAGCAACTGTCCACAGGAAACTCACCGTATTGAATTGTACGACTCCAGTACAACATGTCATATAACCCCAGATTGAGATCAGATGGTTGGTGTGCAGTCGATCCTGCCAAAAACGTTCACGGCAGCAAATTGACAAAAATTCATGGCCACAGCAGTTGGTGACCTGATTATTGAAGTCCCAAATGGCATGGATGTGTCAAAGTTACGACTAATGGAGGTGTTGTACTTACCAGAAGTGGAGTATACCCTCGTATCCATTGGCCGACTCGATGAAATGGGACTCTCCACCACATTCACAAAGGGATACTGTACCATCAGGGATCCCAATGGCAAAATGATCAGGTGGATACCGCGATCAACAAAGGGTTTGTACCGGGTAGTACATGACGACAACCGTGCTGCTGCTGCTACTGAGCAGATCATGGTGATGGAGCTACACTGTTGATTAGGCCACATCGCCCCTGCGACTGCACAAAAACTAGCTGAAAAAGGACTTGTTAGCAGGCTAAAGTATGACCTGAGCCAAAATGAAAGCACATTCTGTGAATCGTGCATCTATGGCAAAGCCACTGGAAAGCCAATAGCCAAAGTGCGTGAGGGACCACGTGCTGAGGTGATCGGTGAGATCATCTACACCGATCTATGGGGCCCAGCACCTGTAGCAACAATTGGAGGTCGCCGCTACTATGTCACTTTTACAGATGACCACAGCCAACTCACACATCTGCATATGCTCCGCCAGAAGAGCAACACATTTGATGCCTACCAAAGTTTTGAAGCGTGGCTCAATCGCCAACTCGCTGTGAAAGTAAAACTGCTGCACTCAGATTGAGGGGGAGAATACCAAGAAAAGGACTTTGTACTTTACCTACAGAAGCAGGGCACCGTGCAACAATTCACTGCACATGACACCCCACAACACAATGGCGTTGCTGAACAACTCAACTGCACAATTCTGGAATGGGTATGTGCACTGTTGCATGTGAGTGGTCTGCCCAAATTCCTGTGGGGAGAGGCAGCTCATCATGTGGTATGGTTAAAAAATAGGTTACCCACCAAGGCACTTGAAGGAAGATCGCCATATGAGGTAGCAATGGGACGCACACTTGACTTGAGTGGTTTGCGCAAATGGGGCTCCTTGGTCCATGTCAAGACCAGCTGAGGGACAAAGCTGGGAGGGCAAGTCAAAGCCGGACAATGGCTCGGAATTGATGATCACACAGAATACGCGTGTCACGTGTACTGGCCAAAGACGAGGTCCATCACAGTTGAGTGTGAGGTCTTTTTCAACACCACGCTGCGTGCCGTTGAGGGGGAGGAAGAACTTACCATTTTGGGCATTGGCACTCCAGCACAGCTACCCATTTCAGTCAAGCCTTCACCCACACCTATCGTACCTGTCACACAGCCTTTGGCAAAAGCCACCGCAGCGTCACCCCCACATATCATCCATCCTAACACGCCACCATCACCGCTCACGCCACTACCCTCACCTTTCACTTCTCCACCACTCCACTCTCGTGGCTTACCAGTACCCGATGACGATGATAAACCACATGCCAAGTGAGCTCGCAAACCTAGCCAACGAGTACTTGACATCATCAATGGCAAAGCTGCCACCACCTCCCTCCCTTGTGGCATCCAAGCCCCACCTCCCATCCTTGAACCCACTGTCCTTGAAGCTGATGGAACCGCTGAGCAAATCCTCACAGCAGTTGAGGATAGATATGAGCTTGACTATGACGAGCAAGAGCTAACCATGCTTGTCAAACAAGCTAGCACTGCAGCCAAGGCACTTGAGCCCAGCAACCTCGCAGATGCACACTGCTGCCTGGATTGGCCCCAATGGGAGCAGGGCATCCGCGAAGAGCTTGACACACTCAACAAAGCAGGTACCTGGGAACTCATCGACCTACCACCCAGCGCCAACTTAGTAGGGTCAAAATGGGTCTTCCACGCCAAAAAAGACACTGCTGGCAATATCATACACTACAAGGCTCACCTCATTGCTCAAGGTTTCTCGCAAGTACCTGGTATCAACTACTTTGACATGTATGCCCCAGTCACGAAGCTCACATCCATATGAACGGTCCTTGCTCTCACCGCCCGCTACAACCTAGAACTCCACCAAGTAGACATCAAAGGCGCATACCTAAATGGAAGATTAAGCAACGACAAGGTAATTTACATGTGCCAGCCACCCAGCTATGGTGATCCTGATCACCCACATCGCATATGCTGTCTGCGCAAAACACTGTACGGACTGAAGCAAAGTGGGCGCCGCTGGTACCAACAACTAGTAGAGATACTGGTGACCAAAATGGGCTTCAAGCAATGTGAAGTAGACCAGGCCGTCTTCATTAAACGAGTGGGCGCTGCACTAACCATCATTGTGGTGCACGTAGATGACTGCACTATAGTGGCTACTACACCGGAGCTGGTCAACGCCGTCAAATGCCAGCTTGGTGAGTTCGTTGAAGTAACCAACCTTGGTGAACTTCACTGGTTACTCAGTATCAAAGTGACTCGCGATTGGGATGAGCGCACCATCACTCTCACAAAAAACCTACATCAAGTTGATACTCTGCTGTTTCAATCTCGACGAATTAAAAGCCATCTCCATGCCGATGGAGCCAAGCACTAGATTATCCACCAGCCAACCCCCACAGTCAGCCGCCAAATATGCAGCAATGAGACACATCCCATACCAAGAAGCCAACAGATCACTCATGTACGCTGCACTCGGCACACGCCCCAACATCTCATACGCCATATCGCAAGTCTCCTAGTTCTCATCCAATTATGGACAGGCCCACTGGGATGCAGTCAAGCGAATCTATCGCTATTTGCTAGGTACCAAAACATTGCGGCTAACATATGGAGGAGCAGAAAAACCACTCATTGGCTACACCGATGCAGATGGGAGCGTCATTGAGGATCAGCGAGCAGTATCAGGCCACACTTTCCTAATCAATGGAGGCACTGTGTCCTGGAGCTCTAAGCGACAAGGGATCATTTCACTATCCACCACCGAAAGTGAGTATGTCGCTGCCACTCACACTGCCAAGGAGGCCCTATGGCTTCACACCCTCATTTTGCAGCTTTTTGCCCCCATCGCTGATCCCACCACCCTTTTTTCTGACAACCAGTTGGCGATCACACTCACTAAGGACCATCAGTATCACACATGCACAAAGCATATTGACGTGTGTTCTCACTTCATCCGCTGGATCATCGATGATGGCAAAATACGCCTTGTATTCTGTCCAACCGGCGAGATGGTGGCCAATGTTTTTACAAAGGCACTTCTGTCCCTGAAGGTCAAGCACTTTGCTACCGAACTCAGACTATGCGCAGCTTGAGGGGGAGTGTCGAAATATGCAAGCATACATGCTGCCGATTTCATACATATACATTTCACATTCCTGTCCACACACTCTCCATACCATACATACACAGCCCGAGGCGTTTATAGTACTACATGACAAGTTTATTGTATCCTACTCCATCAACCCTTCATTCTTTGGCTTACTTCTTTTATCCAAGTACTTGTACTTACGAGTATTTAAGACTACCGTCCAACAGCGCTCACCCTCAGTCTGTTGTCCCCAAACAACTGAGTTTCTTCTTGTATAGTCATCATGCCCCACTCCTCTGCTTGTCCATAATCTCACAAAGGCACCCCCTCTTTTGTACCATTCACCACCACTCACAGCAAACTCTCCCCTGTCCTCGATGAAGATCTCTCATTCAAGCAGTTTGGACAAGCAGTGATCCGCATGATAGAAGCGATGCGCTACTGCAACTGGGATCCCTCCCACATCGAGATGTTCATCTCCTTCTGGGGTAGCATCAAGAAACACCCTTGGCAATACTCCCACATCACGTGCCAACAGAAGGCACTCCTTGTCTACCAAGGTCAACAGCACCTCAACTGGCACAAGACAATCGGATTCCCAAACGCCTTTAGCCTAGCCCATATCAGTGAGACAACTCGCCTTACAACCCTCAATGACCTCAAAGACTCTGCTGATGAACAGCAGGCTAAATTTATTCAAGAGGTAAGCCCACCCCATCCGTTCCAAATACACAACACGCTAACAACAACATATCTCTCCACCCCATTACCCCCCTCTCGCTTTATGTGTGCCACCACACCTCTTGCGTCCACTGGTTGACACCATATGCCCATTTCACGTCACTGCATTGCACACACCCATTGCACACCACATCACTGCTTGCCAAACGTCCACCTATTTTATGTCATCACTGAACCCATATGCACATGCGCCACTGTCGCCCACAAAGATTACCGATCAGTACTCCAAACTATCTGAGCAGCTCAACATCCTCGTGGCGGCACAAACAGCACAGAGCTCTGGACATGCCAGATTGGCCAGTTCATCCAAATAGCCCATCTTCCCATCCTGCCCCCCCCAAGACTACATATCCAAGAAACAGCGCTCCTTTCATGCTGCTACAAAAGAGTTTGTTCCTTTTGTCCTCTCCATCTGTGCCATATGCCTCGGTAGACACCGTCACAACGTCAACTCATGTGCTGCGTCCCGCACATGGGACAACAAACATGACACCTATGCGTACCGCAAAGGCCCCAGCATCTTTGCCAAGAAAGACAACCGCCAACTATGTGCCTCATGGCAGCATCCGGATGGGTGCTCCCAACAGCACCACCCCCTCCACAGATGCTCAGGATGTGGCTCCCCATCCCATGGCGCCCACCAATGCCATGGTGCTCAGGACCCTCTCCCCAACAACCCCATACAAACCTGACACATGGGAAGTGGCTCTCCACTCAGCCAATCTTCTACCCTGTTTTGCACATATTCCTACAGGCTTCCGTGATGGTTTTGTTGTCAATTTCCCACCTATTTCGTGTACACAAATTCCTTTCAATAAACAATCCATTGACCTTTACTATGATGAATTCGCTAAGATTCTTGACAAGGAAACTACATACTAAGTCCCAGTACATAGGCCCTTTCACAGCCAAAATCCTTACTTCCTTAATTGGTCCCTTCCAAACTTCCCCCATTGCCATCATTCCAAAACCAGGTCACCCTGGTAAATACAGATTAGTACAAAACTTTTCATACCCCATCTCTCCCCAACCCCTAGCCCCCAACCCCTCTATAAATTCATTCATTAATTCATCTGACTTCCCTGCCTCATGGAGCAAGTTCTCAATAGTTTACCTTCTAATTTCCCACCTTTCCCCAGACTCTGAAGCTGCAACAAGAGACGTGGCAGAGGCGTATCGCACTGTACCTCTCCACCCATCCCAGTGGCCATCAGCAGTGGTACGAGCCACGAATGATCAATTCTACATTGACTCCTGCTTGGCCTTTGGCGCCACCCCCTCTGCAGGAATGTATGGGGCTGTGGCAGATGCCGGTGCTGAAATCATGAGATTCCTCGGCATTGGCCCATTAGACAAATGGGTCAATGACCACATCTTCATACGTATTTGAAGACAATATTTACAGCCCTACAACACAGCCCGAGACCAATGGCACAAAGCCATCAGATCAAATGGAGGAATGAAATGAGGAGGCAGCTGTACATATATGGTTCACCGGACCAAACACCCACAATAGTCTCCAGGAGTAATTTAATGAAAATTGCTCCTTTCCCATAAAAGACTTATTGTCACAATCACCAAGATCCCCCCATGACACCCTCTTCACGTACAACTTACAAGACATTGACGATGCCTCAGCCCCAGTCAAAACCCGCAACATGGTTTTACAATGTAGTACAATTTTTTACAAACCTTAATTTGTGTATACAAGGTTGCTGTTGATCCATACAAAGAACAACAGAATGACGTCGTAACTAACAAGATACAAGGTAAACTAACAAGATACGAGGCAAGTTAGCAATAGTGCATCACATCAACCAAATGAGCTAGTCCTTCAGGGCCGTCAAGGAACTGGGAAAGGATCAACACCTTTCATCATTGGGACTGATGGGTACATCGTGGATAGTACAAGACAAGGGCAGATGCGGGATCGCATGCAGTCACTTTGGCAGATGCTTGCTCTCTACGGACTCACACCTACTAGCTGGTCAAAGGCAATAAAATTCATTGCGCTCTCGATGCGCCTCGAATATGAAGAGTTTCGACTCTGTGATAGCAATTGGAAGGCCGACGCTTTCGCAACAAGACACTATCCTAACTGGAAGGGTAATCCGCACTTAGCTGTAAAGAGCGAGGTCAAACAAGAGGACTTAGCGATGGTCAGTGCGACTCAGAAAGCTGTCGAGATGATGGTCAATGGGCCAATGGGGTTAACTTCAAAGCGGCCTCACGTTAGCGCCTTGAACACGAATAACTCCCCTTCCGTTTCTCCTTCTGCAGCCCATCACTCAAAGAAAAAGAAAGACCAGCACATCACTACTACTCTTACAACAGAAGACAATGCATCGTTCTCCTTCGAACGCATTGATGAACAGGACCTACAAGGTGGATTGATTGACGCACCAATCATTCATGGACTTGAGTCTACTCTACCTGCACCCATTGTGGCTTCATTTCAACAGGATAATTTTACAACAACCAATGTCAACCTATCTGGTGAGAAGCCCACCCCCAGCCAAAACTGGATTAGAAGTGTGAGTGATTTTTTTCAACTCGGAATTAAATTTAACTAATGCATGTCTAGATTGTTGATCCATTGACCCAATGGGTTAAAGGACATGATAGTCCTGTAGATGTCCCTTCTGTCGCAGCAAGCGCGCTATCTTCCACCGCTGAACTCACTCAGCAATTCTCAAATGCTCACGTTACCGATCCTGAAGAAGTCATCATGCCCCCTACCCCAGCTGGGAAGATGGCCATTTTCCATAGGATGTCAAAGTCTTTCCATCAATCTACCATTGTATCCACTGCCGCAGCCGAGGTGAAGATGAAAGGAAACTCTGGGGGAAATGTCCGACACACGGCTAAGTACATTAGCATCGCACTCACTCAATATCTCCGTAACCTCAACTGACTTGATCTTATTTTTACTAGGAATATCTGTCGCATGGAGTATATGGAGGAGAACCCCGGCAAGACAAGCAATCAGTTTGAAGTGCATTGGAGGAAGCTATCCAACAAGGAGAAGAAGGTTTACATAGACAAATTTGAAGCCTCTAGGATGAAGACTCAGGCTAAAGGGAAAGGAAAGGCCCCCGACGTGTCCCCTGGTGATGATGTGGTTCTCGGAGATGATGTCCAGCATGCAGGTGAGATTGCCACCTCCTTTTGATCGTTTTGCCCATCGTTTTTTACATGTACTGTACCTTTATGATTCACCACTGCTCTGCCCCATCGAGTTCTGTCATCCGTTGTGCTCTGCCATTGCATGTTGTTGCTGTAGTCGCACCATCACAATGTATATTAATAGCACCAATTGCTACTGTAGCTGTCCGGAATATAGATTCCTACAACGATCCGAATGCCTTATCTTGCATACAAGGATTTCCAAAGGTGTTATTTTGCATACAAGGGTTTACAAACGGGCTACATCACAAACATGCTGCTACACAGATGCAGTTGATCAGGACAAGTCCCTACAAAGGTTTGTAGGTGTTTGGAGGATCTTGTTGTAGGTTTTGACTGGGCCTCAGCCCCCCTAGGCATTCCCTGGGAAACATCCAAGGATCAACTGTTCGGACCATCAACAATCTACATAGGCTTCAAGTGGGACCTATGGAACCGCACGGTATCACTTGCATCAGGTAAGATCGACAAAGATCTCCATGCCATCCACGAATGGAAATCCTGCCCCACACACGTCCTCAAAGACATACAACTCCTTTATGGTAAATTGCTCCACATGGCATCACTAATACCTCATGGACGTGCCTATCTAACAGGCTTCGAGCGCATGCTCAGACTCTGTTCTAGCTGACCCTTCATGCCGCACTGCCCCATTAAGTTGATTAATAACAATCTCAACTGGTGGACATCAAAGCTCGAGCAAGGTGATGTCCAATGCCCCATAAAACCACCATCCCCCTTCGCCAACCACCTAGCCTTCTCAGATGCAAGCTTTGGTGTTGGCATCGGCATCACGATTGGTCCCCTCTGGCGAGCCTGGAGATTCCTCCCAGGCTGGCAAACAGTGCGGGGATCCACTCGTGACATTGGCTGGGCCAAAGCAGTTGGTTTTGAGCTCCTCGTCTACACTCTGTTAAAGTTGCTACTGGTGGTAGAACTTTGACAAGTGACTCGAGTGCGTAGACTTGACTGTGGATCACAAACCAGGTGGTAGCCTGACTCATAAGGCTAGTCGGTACCTGTGAGGCAAAAGGAAGACGGGATGTCCTCAGGGGTGGACAGTGGAAATAGTCTGGGTTGGACTACAACTGCTGAGGGGTGGCCGGGAAGTCCTTCCTTGGGGTTGATAGGCCCAAGGGGTGTCAACAAGGGCGGGGGTAGTCAACGGTTGATCAGACGGTGGGCGAGGTAAGAGGTGCCAATTCTATGAGAACATGACAGGCAGAAGGGCCTGAAGGTAATGACCTGGAGTCGACCTAGTGAGGGAGCTAGACCCAGGGAGTGGTTGACCTCCTATAGAGAGAGTCCAACCAGTGGCAGAGGAGATGCCCTAGGTGTAGAAGTATTTCCATACTATGGTACAAACAGTCTGTGGCTACGCTACACATTACATAAGCACATTGTTATTCTCATTTCGGAGTCTTCCTTTACACCTCAGTGACTGTTTACTATCCAGCTCACTGAGGTAAGCTACCTAGCTCATAGCTACAATACTTTACTGGCATCCTATAGTCTATTGCTGCTATAGGTTATGAGCCCCGCTTCAAAAATCTAAGCCAAAGACACCTTGAACCCAAAAACAGTAATGTCGTCCTCAACATCAGATGAGCTCCCAAAGCTACCAAAGCTAGACACCCAAGGCAAGGAGTGGACTACCTGGAAAGTCCGACTCTGGGTTACCGTGGCTAGTCGAGGATTAAAAGGTTACCTCAATGGCACGAAACCGCAGCCAACAGACCCGGCGACAGGAAAATCGCCTGGGTGGAGCCTGATGACTGCAGAGGAGAAAGCCACAGTTGAAAAATATCCGAAGGACTTAACTGAATGGTTCGAGAAGGATGCGAAGGTGCAGCACATCATTGCAGCAATCCTCCCCAACACCCTCTTTATTCGACTTGTAAACAAGAAAACAGCTCATGAGTACTATGAGACTCTGAGCAATCTGTTCAAGAAATGGTCGTTGGTAGTCGGTGTTGAGCTACGCTGGCAGTTAGGCAAGCTCAAACTGAAAGAAGGAGGAGATGCACGCGCACATGTTGACAAAATCCTATCACTTTGAGAAGAACTTGTGTCAGTTGGAAGACCTATATCCGATGACAACTTGTTCAATATTGTCTTCACATTCCTACCCTGCTCGTACAACACCACCCTATCCTCTGTCTCGACCACCATGAGGCTCCAGAAACAGACCATGAATGCCGACGAACTCTTAGGTCTGATACTCAACGAGTATGACCGACTTGTCATGCAAGACAGCGGAAAGTCAAAGTCAAAGTCAACTGAAGATGCCACATTTGGAGCAGAACCATCTAAGAAATGGAAAGGTCAGAAGAAGAAGTTTACGGGCGACTGCAACAATTGTGGTTGGACAGGCCACAAGGGGTACAATTGTTGGGAAGAAGATGGAGGCAAAGAAGGCCAGGCACCAAAAGGATGGAAACTGTGAGGAAAGAAGCCCAAGACTGCATTGAAAGACTCGTGTCAGGACAGAAAGGGGAAAGCACCAGCTAAAGCTCACACTGCAGAAAACGCAAATGAACCAGATGGTGTATGGCTCTGCTCAACTGAACCCACTGAGTACAAGGCTGAGGATACCATATCGACACTAAACTACGCCACCCTCACGCAGAACAGCAACTCTGCATCAGGAGATATTACCGAGCTCTATGATAGCGGCGCTACACAGCACATGTCCCCATTTCGCAAATGGTTTAC
>JBBPRX010000755.1:0-11852 GCA_038093195.1 Boletus fagicola | reverse complement strand
TGAGGTGATTTGGAATGGAATGAAAGGTTTATATAGTATATGATGAAGGCACACTCGTACCTCAATATGTGTAAAAAGGATTTAAAAGAAGTGTAGTAATATTAGCCGACAAGGGTCAATGTGAAGGTAGTCAAGAGTAATCACAGTTCCGAGCCTTCCGAGCCTTCCGAAGGGCACGGGAAAATATCGGAACTGATTCCGGAATTGGGGCTTCTGAACTTGGAAGTGCGGAAGTGCACTTCCGGTGCACCACTGCAAACAGTAGACAGGTGCTTCAGAAGTGTCATTCCAGACCTTGGAACCACCAGAATGGTTCCGGGATCAGTGGTATTTGTCACTATCATTACATAGGAAATCAGGAGCTGAATATATTCGCTTCCATCCTTGTCACCCAGGTGACACGATTTATACCCTGAAGTCCATCCCATATGAAAGAGCTATTGCATATCTCAGAGTCATATACTCCATTGACTACCAAACAATTCATCAAAGACTTGCTCATCCTTCACGTGACGTCTTATCCCATGCAAGGAAACACACCAAAAATTTCCCTACTGTAGAATTTCGAAAGAAAAACTCCCTATGCCCTGGCTGCACTCTAGGAAAAATGCCAAACCGTACATTCCTTCCAAGTGAAGCTCGCGCCTCTCACCCTTTTGAATTAATTCATTTGGACCTAAAATCTTTCCCTGTGGATTCCTACAGAAAATATAAATATCTTATCATCTTCGTTGATGATTTTACTGGCCATACTTGGACTACATCCATATGCCAAAATCTCAATCACTATCCTCGACCAAGGATTTCCTCTCCATGGTCAAGACACAATTTAACTCCTCTGTAAAGACTTGGATGTCTGATGCAGGAGGTGAATATAAATTTGATGCTTTTGATGCGCTTCTTAAGCAACATGGCATCAAAATCACACAAAGCGCCCCCCACACTCCTCAACAAAATGGTTGTGCTGAACAATTCATGCGGACCATGTGGACAAAGCTGAAGCTATGAGACATGAAGCTTGCATTCCCCCAAGTTGGTGGGAATTTGCAACTGCCCATGCTGTCCACATCTATAATCGCACCCCCCTCAAGAGGTTAAATTGGTGCACTCCCTATGAGTTGCTGCACAATGAAACCCCTGACATATCCCATCTCAGAGTTTTTGGATGTGGCACTTATGTACACATACCTCATGATGTACAAATAAACAAGCTAACCCCCAAGTCTGAATTAATGAACTATCTTGGTGTTGCCCCTGGCAATGATCACAACTACATCTTTATGAGATCACCCAACAACATCCTCTTCACATCAGCTCATGCTATTTTCAATGAAGCTATGTTTCCTCATTGCACTATTACTCCAAAAAAGTGCAACACTAGGATCATGCAGGACTCTGCACCTGATCCAGTTGGAATCATTCCACAAGTTCTCGATGATGATGAAAACTCTCGTCGCCCCTACCTTACTCATAAGGACCATCCAGTGCCCCCTGCGGCAGCAAAAGATGAACCTCCTAATTCATCAGATGATGAACCTCCAATTCCACCACCTGTTCCTAGGACCCCTAGTCCTGTCAGATGTCACATCCCTGACATTCCCCCTCCTATTCCTCGCTGCTCAATGCACAAAAGGAAAATTCCCAACAGACCAGGAAACATTTATGGTGAAAGGAGACACCCTGTCCAACAATTCAAGGACACTGAACACTTATCCCAATGGAATGAAACAGTCAATGCACCTCATACCCCATCTGCTCCACCTGATCCTGAACCTAGTTCCTCCACTACTCCTTTTCAAACACCCTCAGAGGAACCTGACATTGCAAAACTAGTTCAGGAAGGGGAAGGAAGTATATCAGAAAAACTCACATACTATCTACTTGCGAAAGCCATACAACTAGACCATAAGGTCAACAAACCCCCCAGGGAATGGTCCTACAAGGACATCACCAACCTATCAAAACATGAGTGATCCCAATGGGAATCCGCCTGTAGAGATGAACTTAGCATTCTCAAAAAGTGAAAAGTCTTTGACATTGTTGACAGACCCACTGACAGAAAAGTCATTAAAAATTGTTGGGTCTTTGATGCCAAACCAGATGGCCATAAGAAAGCCAGACTTGTAGCTAAAGGCTTCTCCCAAGTAGAAGATACTGATTTCGATCAGATCTTCTCACCAGTTGTGCGCTTTGAAACAGTACGACTCATGTTCGCACTAGCAGCACTTGAAAACTGGTACATCTCTGGTCTCAACGTTACAAGCACCTATTTATATGGCAAGCTAGACGAAGAGATTTATATGGAACAACCAGAAGGTTTTAAACAACCTGGGCAAGAGCACAAAGTGCTCCAACTTCATCGTGCCCTATATGGATTAAAACAAGCAGGATTAGCCTGGTGGAACACCCTCAACCAGTCTATGACAGAACTTGGTTTCGAGCACTTGAAATCCGACGCTGGTATATTCCTCTACAAACAGAAAGGCTCCAACATTGTAGTAGCCATCATCTATGTAGATGACGCTCTCTTCTGTGGCCCTAACAAAGCCATAGTTGATGAGATTAAGTCTCTCTTCATGCAAAAGTGGGAATGTAGAGATCTTGGTGAAACCAAAGAATTCCTATGTATGCGCATCCGCCAAAAAGGCAGGAAAATATGCATAGATCAAACTGCTTACCTTGACAAAATCATTGAGCGATGTGGCATGCAAAATGCCAGAGTAGCCCCTACTCCCCTTCCTACTGGGTATTATCCTTCCCCAAATGAAGGAACCGCAGATCCAGTACTCCGATCTTGATTCCAAACCATTATCGGATCACTCCTATACCTTATGCTTGGAACTCGCCCTGACATTGCTTATGCAGTGATCGCATTAGCTAGACAGTCAGCAAACCCATCCAAGGAACATCTCGATAAAGCGCTTTACATATGTCACTACCTTCTAGGTACTAGAGATTATTCCCTTGATTTTGATGGTAATTCAGCACAAGGCATCCTTGCCTGTACAGACTCTGATTGGGGATCTGACCCCATCACCCACCGATCACAAACTGGCTATTTCTTTAAACTGGCAAATGGCATTTTCTCTTGGGCATCCCATGCTCAAAAGTCTGTCACTCTATCAAGCACAGAAGCAGAATATATGGCACTCTCTGATTGCAGCCACCAAGCTATTTGGATTAAAACCCTCTTAGGAGAACTAGGATACAACCTAAAATCCATCCCTATCTGTGGTGATAATCAAGGATCCATCTTCATGGTTTCCAATCCAGTCACTGACTCCAAATCTAAACACATTGGAATCAGATATCACTTCATTCATGAAGCTGTCACTGAAGGACAGGTCAATCTCTTCTTTATAGAAGGAAATGATAACCCAGCTGATATGTTCACCAAGAATCTTGGACACATTAAATTTACCAAGTTTCAATCACAATTAGGTTTGACGTTCTATTGAACTCACCATTTTACCCCCACATATATTTTAGCTGCTTCATGCACTTTTATATGCTTGCAAACCTTACCAGATATTTAGCAAGGGGAAGTATCGAACAATAGTGCTTTATAGCAGCTGTTCAATAAGTAGATTAGATAACATACATACAACTTTAAGGCAAGCACATAGTTATAGCTCCGCTACAAATGTACGTATATAATGAATGGCATCATGCCATGAATAACCAAGAGATTTTTCTACCTCTAACCACAATGTGAGTTAGCAGTGCTCTCCTCTAGCACTCCTATCCAGGATGCTGCTTCTATCTGCTCAACAGCCACTATCATAGAGCTCAGTAATATCTCCTGACGTGGAGTTGCTGTTCTGCGTGAGGGTGGCGTAGTTTAATGTTAATATGGTATTCTCGGCCTCATACTCAATGGGTTCAGTTGAGCAGAGCCATATGCCATCTGGTTCATTTGCATTTTCTGCAGTGTGAGCTTTAGCTGGTGCTTTCCCCTTCCTGTCCTGACACAAGTCTTTCGACGCAGTCTTGGGCTTCTTTCCTCGCAGTTTCCATCCTTTCGGTGCCTGGCCATCTTTGCCTCCATCTTCTTCCCAACAATTGTACCCCTTGTGGCCTGTCCAACTACAATTGTTGCAGTCGCCCATAAACTTCTTCTTCTGACCTTTCCATTTCTTAGATGGTTCAGCTCCAAATGTGGTGTCTTCAGTTGACTTCAACTTCAACTTTCCACTGTCTTGCATGACGAGTTGGTCATACTTGTCAAGTATCAGACCTAAGAGTTTGTCGGCATTCATGGTCTGTTTCTGGAGCCTCATGGTGGTCGAGACAGAGGATAGGGTGGTGTTGTACGAGCGGGGTAGGGATGTGAAGACAATATTGAACAAGTCGTCGTCGGATACAGGTCTTCCGACCAATGCAAGTTCTTCTCAAAGTGATAGGATTTTGTCAACGTGTGCACATGTGTCTCCTCCTTCTTTCAGTTTGAGCTCGCCTAACTGCCAGTGTAGCTCAACACCAACTACCAACGACCGTTTCTTAAACAGATTGCTCAGAGTCTCATAGTACTCATGGGCTGTTTTCTTGTTTACAAGTCAAATAAAGAGGGTGTTGGGGAGGGTTGCTGCAATGATGTGCTGCACCTTCATGTCCTTCTCGAACCATTCAGCTAAGTCCTTCGGATATTTTTCAACTGTGGCTTTCTCCTCTGCAGTCGTCAGGCTCCACCCAGGCGATTTTCCTGTCACCGGGTCTGTTGGCTGTGGTTTCATGCCATTGAGGTAACCTTTTAATCCTCGACTAGCCACGATAACCCGGAGTCAGACTTTCCAGGTAGTCCACTCCTTGCCTTGGCTGTCTAGCTTTGGTAGCTTCAAGTCATCTGATGTTGAGGACGACATTACTGTTTTTGGGTTCGAGGTGTCTTTGGCTTAGATTTTTGAGGCAGGGCTCATAACCTATAGCAGCAATAGACTATAGGATGTCAGTAAAGTATTGTAGCTATGAGCTAGGTAGCTTACCTCAGTGAGCTGGATAGTAGACAGTCACTGAGGTGTAAAGGAAGACTCCGAAACGAGAATAACAACGTGCTTATGTAATGCGTAGCGTAGCCACAAACCGTTTGTACCATAGTACGGAAATACTTCTACACAACGAATCTAGCCTTGCAATCGTTTACAGTCAGAGTGAGTATTGGTGATGTCCATCGGGTCGACAAAGTTGGCACAAATAGAGAAGAAAGATACTCCTGGCACATTGGCACGCGCACGATACAAATAGCCCACCAGACCTACCCTTATAAGAGCATTGTAATTAATTATACAGATTATACAAATTAGATACCTTAGAAGGGGTTTACTGTAACTTTGTACTTTTCCTGACGTAGCTACACATTTCACATATATCTAGTCTGCCGGAATCACTTTCACGAGCACTCTAAGATCTTTCTCTGACATTCAGACACTAAAGCATAGAAACGCATAGACGACGTATTTTGTTGTGCAATTTATGGCAAGTACACGTACGAAGTAGGACAAAGGCACCCCTTCTTGTGGCTATCTCACTGTTGCATAGTAGCTCGCTTAAGTAATGGCTGTTTCCCATTTCCAATAGCTTCGAGCGTGATTTGCCCATTCCATTGACAACTCTCAACATGTCATAAGCACCATCACGATGACGAGGAATCGGGGATGAGTCGGTCGCGTGTGGGATGAAAACAAGCGCCAGTGTGTGAACTGACATATCTCCTAGTACTAGTACAAATTAAAGGAGGCACGTGTTTGCCTGGCGACAATGATAGCGCACGCAAGTAGACGACCGCGCCTTCTTTTCTCCATCGCTCTATTACCTGGCCAAGGATGGCTCCGAGAAAAAGAAGAGGGTTAAGGAATAGTGAGTATCTAGGCGAGACGTTTGAAAGTGGGATATTGACAGGGACCCAAGAGTCTGCATCGAATGAAAATAGCTCCACCGTTCACAAAAAGGAAGCGAAACCAATCAAAATCGATGGTCTGCATGAGACATTGTCAGTTGTGTTCCTCGTTGATGGGAAGCACTTCGTGAGCGGTGGTCGGGAAGGAAAGATTCGGCGTTGGCGAGTGGAAGATGGCGAGGAGGTGGGGACGCCAATGGATGCGGGGAGTACTGTTTGGAATATCGCAGTGTCACGAGATGGAAGGTGGGTCGTGAGTGGGACGGAAAGTGGCGAGGTGACGGTGTGGAATGCGGAGAGCCACGAAAAGGTGACCGCGTTCAGAAGACACAACGATTCGGTGTATGCGGTGGACGTCTCTCCGGATGCGACGAGAATCGCGACTGGATCGAACGATAGGACTGCCTGCGTCTGGTCGCTCTCGACTGGCGAGCGAGTGCTCGGCCCCTTGGAACACGACTTCGCCGTTGATACGGTCAAATTCTCACCATATGGACGCCTCATCGCCACTGCCACGTGGTTGCGAAGGTCTGTTCGTATCTACGACAGTCATAACGGCCGCCTCCTCGTTGACGTCCCAATCGAAGTCGGCTCGTCGCATAATCGATCCCTCACTTGGACTAGCGATAGCAAGCAACTCTTTGTCTTATCTCGCGAAGGCAACATCAACTGTCTCGAGGTGTCCACCGGGACGAGGCTTTCTCAATGGCGCATCCACAGCAGCATCCGTCCCGCATGCATCGCCCTGGCATGCAATGGTACAATCATCGCAGCTTCCTCATTCGTATCGGTCTCGTTCTGGGACACCACGACGCACCGGAAAATCGGGTCTGACATCGAGCATACAGATTGTGTCGAATCAATGGCTACCTCAGCAAACTATGACCTTGCGATGGGCGGAGGGCAGACAATCACCCTTCGCAGTCTTTGTGACATCCTTCCCCCATCCTACTTTGATGATGTAAGTGTACATGCATCAAAATCCCACTGCGTGAGATTCCGCGTTGTTGACTGCTACAGATTTTCGCAGAGCGGGCCAGGCGACGCATGGAGGTGGAAATGGTCGATCCCGAAGAGACAATCGAGTCCGTTTGTGCAGAGGAGGAAAGTCCAAGTGCGTTTATTAGCACGCTGGCTCGCATATCGTTTACATCTACGTTCATTAGATACCAAAATTCCACTTTTAGAAGAAACCGTCCAGCAACTCCCTAACCAGCCCTTTGAGTCCCAAAGTGCAGCTGTTCAGGAGAAGGGTAACCTGAGCGAAATTATCAAGTCATTCTGGAACATGAACTCGAGTGCGTCCATTGTCACTCTGACTCGCGCTTCATTGACATCCGCGTCTATTAGACAGCAAAACTACGCGTCTCGAGGACATCGTTCAGCAACTCCGTAGCCAGCTCTCCAACACCCAACGCGCAGCCAATCAGAAGGAGGTTACCCTCAACAAAACCATCGAGTCCCTGCGTGCACAGGACTTGAAATCGAGTGCGTCCATCGCTACCCCGACTCGCATGTCGTTGACACCCACGTTCATCAGGTAGTAAAACTGCGCGTCTCGAGGAAACTGTCCAGCAACTCCGTAACCAACTCTCCAACACCCAACGCGCAGCCAATCGGAAGGAGGTTACCCTCAACGAAACCATCGAGTCCCTTCGTGCACAGGACTTGAAATCGAGTGCGTCCATCGCTACCCCGATTCGCATGTCGTTGACACCCACGTTCATCAGATAGTAAAATTGCTCGACTCGAAGAAACTATCCAGCAACTCCGTAACCAGCTCTCCGACACCCAACGCGCAGCCAATCAGGAGAAAGGTAACCTCAATGAAACCATCGAGTCCCTTCGTGAGTGCGTCCATCGCTGCCTTGATTCGTGCGTTGTTGACATCCACCTCCATTAGACAGCAAAGTCGCGCGTTCCGAAGAAACCGTCCAGAAACTCTATCAGCAGCATGTTGACTCCAAACACAGATCGGATAGCCTCATCCAGATCCTTTGTGCGCACGAACAGAAACATCAATACGAAGTCCTGTATACCGAGGGCCGCATGATTGATGTTGGGGAGTCCCCTCTCCAATTGGCGAATACCGTAAGTGAGGATGTGAAAGCCAAGAAGTTAATCATGGGCTGGCTTGCGGGTGAGCTTTGGCATTGTGCATTAAGGTAGAGTGTTTAATTGATTTTACTATCAGAGTTTACGAATCGATGTGTATCGATGCTGGACCGAGTTGGAGATGGGGCGTCGAGCGCCGAGAAACATGAGGAAGCGGCTGCGGCCTACTCTACTGCATTGTTACTCAGTCCCTCGACTCCGAACACCATACTAATCAAGTGGGCGAGGGCGGTGTTGATCTATGGCTCAACGAACGAAGCATTGAGTGCCGCTGCCAAGGTAGGCTTTACGTGATAACCTGAAGCCAGGCTTTAAGAACGTGTTTTTCGATCAGTTGAAGCTTCCAAGGTTTCTCGTCTATCGGGCGTTCTGCGACGTTCTTGAAGAGGATGGTCGCATTTCAGAGGCAATCAAATGGTTCCAACAGTTGCAGAACGACCTAGGAGAGCACACGAGCAACCGCGATGAGCAAGCACAGTGGGAACTCGGTGAGGGTTCCGACGACAACGTAGCCGGGGTTAACTCACACAATTCCCCTAGATTTTCGAGGACGTTGTGTCAAGAAGCTAGAGAAACTCGGTGACACCGCCATGGCCTCCGAGGACTACGACGCAGCCGTTAAACAGTACTCCGACGCATTAACCCTCGATCCGACCAATCAATGTGATATTCTTCTCAAACGAAGCAAAGTGCGACTAGTCATAGGTTCATGGGAGGAGGCGTTGATTGATGCTGACAAGGTATGGATTGTGTTTCACATCGAATCAAACGGACCTCAGTGACCCTTACCATTCAGGTCATCGAGCTCGACCCGTCATCATTTCAGGGGTACGAGAGGAAGCACGCAGCATTGCAGGGTGTGGAGCATTACAGCGAAGCATTCGGGGCATTCAAGATGATGCTGTTAAAACTTGAACAATCTCCCGATCCACATATTTGCGGTGAGCCATTTCACCTGTGTCGGCCAGAGCGACATGCCAGTTTTCTCATCTTTATTTCAATCATAGAACTCCGCCATCAGTATATCGATGCCACATCGGCGATTCGAGGGGTGGTCAACCAGACCATCTCTCACATGCCTCATGTGCTCATCGACATCACCACTGGTCGCCTCTATGATAAAACACAGCAAGCAGCAGCCTTTGAGGAACTCCCGATCTATGACAAGCTGCGGTCTTCAATGACCACTCGGCTTGACCTTGCACATATTGAGAGAGCGGTGAAGATGTTCTACCGATATATGATGCTGTCCCACAGGTGGCAGCCCGATGAACCAACGTTCCAGCTAGCCGAGAATATCTCACTCTACGGGCCAATAGATGGACTCGTCAAGTCCTGCCAGTCGTAGCGCAGAAGAAACTGAATCAGGTACCTAATAAATGGACTTGTTGAGTTCTACAGTACCTCAGTAATGACAGATAGGGTCCAGGGAAACTAGGTATATGCTTACCTCCGGGTAGTAGAAGAGACTGGAGGGACACATCACAATGACGAGGATGTCGGTCGTGTGTGGGGTAACAAGCGCCGGGCCTAAAAACGTTGTGCCGAATGGAGCACGAGCGTCCGTACCTCCATACGCCGGTGTGTGAACTGATGCTACAGGCACGAGGCACGTGTCATATCATTAGCCGCGTACTGTGCCACAACGACGCATATTGTTTTCCATTGCTCTATTACCTGGCCAAGCATGTTTCCGAGAAAAAGCAGCGGGCCGATCAAGGAATACTGAGTATCCTAATGCCATGTTTCAGAGTGCGATACTGACGTGAACCCGACAGTCGAGTTAAAACACCGTTTCACATTGGGTGTACGCGCGGTGGATGTCCCCGTATTGGACGAGAATTGCGACAGGAACAGGTGGCAGGTCTGTCCACGTTTCGTGGCGGGCCGGAGCACGACATGATCCTAGGCCAAGGATGGGATAAAAAAATGCCCAGACGCGGAAGCAGCAGGGTGTCAGCCCCGAGCGTCCCAAAACGGCTGGTTGCTACGAGACTAGAAATGTCCCCAACTGTCGTGGTAAGGGATTCGACAGCTCCGACACCCATCAAAGTCCGGAAAAACTACAACAGTGAGTGATAGTACATGATTTGACATATTGCTAATGTTAATCCTGCCTCTCGCAAAAACCTCCAAAGACCATGACACCCAGCTCTTCCCATCAAGAAGAACACATTGCAATGCAGGAGCCAGGTTTTTCCTGGAAGCAGAATGAAGAGCATGTTCTGCCCGAGAACAGGCTAGGTATTGTTAGCTTCGCTTTGGTGTGTACGATGTTCCTTGGAGCACTGGATCATGTGAGTTAGAGGCTTCATCACTAACGGGTGCATCTGACGGTGAGACTGCAAGACTATCATCGCAATTGCACTCCCCACGATCGTAGCCGATCTTCGAGGGGGTAATAACTACAGCTGGGTTGGAAAGTGTGCCCGATTTTTTATATCATCGCACCAATGGGTTAACACACGTTACGCCAGTGCATACTTGCTTGCGGCCGGCGCGTTTGCTCCCCTCTACGGCAAACTGTCCAATATGTTTGGTAGGGTTCTACACTGGTGACGCATGCAGGCGACATAGCTTACCGATGTACTAGGGCGAAAGCCAATCCTCTACTCATGCATCCTTGTGTTCTTGGTCTGTTTCCCTGGTCGGAATATGTGACGCTTTATTGATTATCGTTATGTCAGGTCGGATCAGCACTTTGCGGAGCTGCGCAAAATCTGACTTGGCTGATCGTGTGTAGAGCACTCCAGGGGGTCGGCGGCGGCGGTATCATGCAACTCTCCATAATCGTCATTTCAGATATTGTCCCGTTAAAGGAGTACGTACAGAAGGATCAGAAAGATCCATTTCCTGATTTGACTGACGATCTTGTAGTCGAGGGCGGTATGGTGGTCTACTTGGCGCTACGTACGGTGTTGCAAGGTAGTCCCTTCACAAGATTCGAGGTGCAAGTCGGCTGACTCTGTGGTAAACAGTGTGATTGGACCACTCCTTGGCGGTGTAAGACTATGTTATTCGATACCTCCGCCGTAACGGCTAAACCGACCAAGGTTCTTACGCAACATGCATCATGGAGATGGTGTTTCTTCATTAACTTGTACGTGCTTACTACAATGGAAAGGTTTAATTCAGCCTTCTCATCACGAAAATTCCAGACCTATCGGTGGTATCGCAACGACGCTGTTGTTTGTCTTCCTCAACGTTCATCCACTTCCGAAACGCCCGCTTCGTGATCAAATAGCTGAGCTTGATTTTATCGGACTTTTCAGCCTTGTTCCAGGAGTTGTTTGCCTCCTCATAGGGTTGAACTTTGGCGAAGAAAGCTGTCAGTCGCTCGTGTTGCTAGCTTGTTGAGTTGATCGATTGTATCCTTGACTGTTGAAGGGTCAGAACCCCGGGCAATCGGCCCGCTCGTCGTGGGTGTAATTTTACTCGTCGGCGGCGGGATCAACGAAGCGCTCACTAAACGCGCGGCTATCCTTCCTCCTCGCCTATTCAAGGTGAATTTCAAGCTCGAGCTTCGTACGCTTTCTGACAGTGTTACAAAGACGCGAACCACTGGATGTCTTCTGGCAACCGCATTTCTCCAGAATTCCGTTTTCCTTCCAGCAATGTTGTGAGCATATAGACGACACGGTCCGATTCTTAGTGATATCGCGCTAAATCGAATCTTAGTTATCTTCCCTTGTTTTACCAAGGTCTTATTTTCTTATTTTGTCGTACGCAGACATTTGATCGACGCTTTGACGCTTCTCCAGTCCTTGGTTCTTCGGCTACTGTTGCAGGCATCAAGTACCTATTTTCCTTGCGCCCACAATTTTGGCCTACTCACCATTTGTTC